>CM073000.1:76836915-77041915 GCA_037038555.1 Rhynchonycteris naso
CACTGAGGCTACAAAGATCAATTAGTCCTGGACAGTTACCATCCCTCAAAAAATCCATATTCTATAGAGGCAACAGATATTGAAATAAATAATTGTAATAGACTAGAAGTGCTATAATAGAGTTAGGTATTAGGTTCAAGGGTGGGTAAGAGGGGGGAGTTATTTTTTCCTTTTTGGGTGAATCAGAGAAACTTCAGGGAACAGTAGATGATCAAAGTATATATTAAAGATTATGTAGAAGTTAGCCAGATGGGTAGAAAGGAGAAAGGCTTTCTACACAGAAAGAATAGCAGATGCAAAGAAACTGAAGGTGAAATCACACAAGGTGTCTTCCATGATTTGATATACTGTACATAAGAGTACCACCTGGGCTGAGCCACTGTCATCTCTCATTTGGGTTATTGTGGTGCCTCCTAACTGGTCAGCCTGCCTTTGCAGAGTGATCCATTAAAACCTAAATTTGACCGCTGCTCTTCTATGTTCAAAACTCTCACAGGAGAGTAATGACCCACATGTCTGCAGTGGCTTAAGTTTTATAAGATTGCTACCCGATGTGGCTCTTTCTCCACTACCACCTTTCTCCATCCCCTGCCACTCTGTTCCTTGCTTATTCCAGTTCAGTCCCAGGGGCCTGTTATCCCTAGTTCCTAGAGTAGTCTGAGTGTGTTTTGACCTCTGAACCTTCGCATTTGTGTTCCCTTTGTCAGGAGCGCTCTTCCCCCAAGTGAACACATGGCTTGCTTGCTGAATTTCTTTAGGTGTCTGCTCAGGTGTTGCCTGTCCTGATCACCCTGTATCAAATACTGGTTCTCTGTCCCTCTAGAACGCCTGTACTCATGTGTCCTCTTTCTTGTTGTATTTTTCTCCATTGTGCACCATCTGTTTCTTTTTCTTTCTTTTTTATTAATTTTAATGGGGTGACATTAATAAATCAGGGTACATATGTTCAAAGAAAACATCTCCAGGTTATCTTATCATTCAATTATGTTGCATACCCATCACCCAAAGTCAAATTGTCCTCTTTCACCTTCTATCTGGTTTTCTTTGTGTGCACCATCTGTTTCTTGTTTTTTGCCTGTTTATTATCTGTCTCTCCCTACTAGAATGCAAACTCCAGAAGGAGAGGAACTTTGTCTTTTTAATCACTGTTCTTTCTGCCGCATCTAGAACAAAGTATCTAAACATGACAAGTATTCAATAAGTATTTGATGGCAAGAATTGAAAAAGAAAGAATGAAGCAAGCAAGAAGCATGACTTTCACACAGAGGGGTTTGGACAAGACAAGAGGCTTTAAGGAGCCTAGGATTTTAAGAATAGAATTAATTAACAATCTCTGATTTAAATTTTACTTTAGAAGTATCATTCTAGCAGGTGCTTGGAAAATTGATTATGTTGAGGTGAAGTTAGAAGAAAGGAGAACTATTAAAAGGAAGATTCTTTTGGATGAGAGTTGTTGAAAGCAGAGACTCTGTATGTTTGCACTGTCCGTAGTACACATCATGAACTGTCACATGCAGCCTCTCAATTAATACATGTTCTAATAGAACTGTAATAACTCATTTCCTGTGATAAATATTTATGAGTCACTATATTGTGGTGAGCTTTCAGCAGAGTTCCTAAAACTGTTGAAAGATTTTTTCTCTTTTTTTTTTTACAGACTTTCTACTTTAGAAGCAGATATTCAACTATGTAGTTAATTCAATTTAACAAGCATTTGAAGATTTGCTATTATGTGCATATCCTTTGGTGAGGAAGTGTATGATTTAGACCCTGATACACTTTCAGGGATTTACTTGTGAAATCAATCACCATGTAACTGTGGTTCAGACAAAATGCAGTTATGTTCTGGGATAGGTATAGGGAACATTTATAGTCTGTTACTATGTATCGTCTGAATCATTCATTTTTTTTTTAAAGACATTTTTATTTTTTCCAGGGACAGAGAGAGAGTCAGAGAGAGGGATAGATAGGGACAGACAGACAGGAACAAGGAGAGGTGAGAAGCATCAATTATTAGTTTTTCATTGCCGTCGCAACACCTTAGTTGTTCATTGATTGCTTTCTCACATGGGCCTTGACCGCGGGCCTTCAGCAGACCGAGCCACCCCTTGCTGGAGCCAGCGACCTTGGGTCCAAGCTGACGAGCTTTAACTCAAGCCAGATGGGCCCTGTGCTCAAGCTGCGAGCTCAGGGTCTCGAACCTGGGTCTTCCTCATCCCAGTCCGACTCTCTATCCATCATCCCAGTCCGACTCTCTATCCACTGCACCACCGCCTGGTCTGGCTGACTCATTCATTTTTAAGAAGTGGACTATCATAGGACAACCAGTATAAAATCTATGAAGAATAATAAAATATTTTATGATTCAGGAGGCACTACAAAATCTTACTGTTGTTTTATTCTGAAATTGATTTATGGTTGTGTTCAAGGATATTCCCATTTAACATATAGAAAATGCAAAGTTAATTATTTATGAAACAAATAATTTAAATTGTAGTGAGAAGTTTGAGAAAAAGGATAATTATTTGTGCATTGTATAAATCAACAATTACATTGAATAGAATGGACAACCAGTCATTAATTGTGGGTGGAGCCTTCTGTTTCCAAGGAAGCAGATAGCTGACCCAGAGTGTCTCTTGTCTCTTATGATTTGTGGAAAGCATGATTCATGGATTTCTGAGGTTCTAAAGCACTGCTTTAAGGAGATATAGATGAAAGAGCTTTTAAGAGGTTAGAGCAGTGGTTCTTAACCTTTTCTGAGGTATTGAACCCACCAGTTTCATATGCGCATTCACCAAACCCTTCTTTAGTGATAAATAAAATATGACTTTATTTTCCAAATTCAAGACATAGGTATATGTTTTTTTGCTGGTGCACAAAATGAGCCGTGCATGAACATCACCTTGCTCAAAGAACAAAACCAACAAAGTGCATGAACTCACAACAAATCACAGTATTACTTTATTCTGGCTTCCGCTGCAGAGGCTTCTCTGAACCCCTGAGACCGACTCATCGAACCCCTAGGGTTCGATAGAACCCAGGTTAAGAACCACTGGGTTAGAGACATTAAAATTATTACAGGGTTCGATGGAGCAAGATGGCGACGGAGTAGGCGGACATACCAACTTCCAACTCCCAGAACCAAAGTGGATTATAACTCAATTTTAAGAACCATCTTCTGGATAAACCAACTTTGAACTAAGCTAAGTGGACTCTTCAACCAAGGAACACAGAAGAAGCCACATTGAGACTGGTAGGAATAGCGAAAACGCGAAGAGGGCTGCCCAGCTCCCCGGAGCAAACGGCAGCCTGGAGAGACCCACGTGGTGGGAGGAGAGTTTGGCGGAGAGGGAGGGACCTGGGTCCCAGGAACCAAGCCCCAGCCTACAATCCCAGAGCATAGAAGAGGCGTTTGGACAGTTTTGAGCTGTGAAACAAGTGAGGGAGCTCCCAGGCCTACAGTGTGGAATATTAGGGCCCTTCCTGCTCTGCCGAGGGTTGCTGAAGGGTATGGTGCTGGCAGGATGCTGAAACGCAGTTCTGTTGGAGTGCGCGGAGGCCAAGCCGGTGTGAACTTAGTCTAGCCCAGCAGGGGCAGAGGGGACGCGTGAAAGAGGTCCGGCAGCTGCGGGCCCGCCTGTAATCCTACCTGCGGGGACAAAGCGGGAGGCCAGGAACGGGCAGAGATCTGCTCTGCGACCCTGCGCAAGCCGGCCCTGACCGCGGGGACGGGGCAAGGACCAAGAATGGGCGGGGGCTCGCGGCTGAGCCCACGCTACTAGCCCTCCCCGACTGGAGAAACGGCGGTATGCCATCCTGCGTGCGCGAGCTGGCTCGGAACGCGGGGGCGGGGTAGAGCCCAGACAAGCGGAAGTTTGCAGCTGAGCTCACGCCAGCAAACACGCAGGGCCCAATAAACCGCGGTTTGCCATCCTGCGCAGGAGGGCCCTGGCCTCGAGGGCGGGGCTAAATTCTGGACTGGCAAAGGCTCACAGCTGAGAGCACGTCAAAAGCCCCGCCCAACCTGCGAAACTGTGGCGAGCAGGCTCTGGCTGCGGGTTCTGGGCGGAAGTCCGGAAACAGGCTGGGTCCGCAGCTGAGCAAAGGTGCTCACCTCTACCCTTGGTGCTGAGGCTTGTGGCTTGAGTGACAGCCCCTCCCGCGGAGGAGAGGCAGAAATCACAGCAAAAGCCATAGTGGGCCGGCGCTGGCAACACCCATACCCAACTGCCCTAGGCAGCGGCAGAGGGGGTGCGGGCCTGAAGACACACTACACCTACAAAACACAAAGGCAACACCTACTGGACTCCAGTGGCCACAACTTGCTTATACACAGATGAAATGGGCAGGCAGAGGAATGCAAACCAAATGAATCAAGAGAAATCCCCAGGGAAGGACCTGAATGAACCAGATAAACCAAATTACCAGAAGCAGAATTTAGAATAATGATAGTTAGGATGTTCAAAGAAATTAGAGCAACAATGGATAGTCATTATGAACACCTAAATAAAGAGATAACAAGTATAAAAAACAAAATTGAAATAATAAAAAAGAATCAGACAGAAATGACAAATACAGTATCAGAACTGAAGACCACAATGGGAGGAATTGAAAGCAGGATGAATCACGCTGAGGATCGAATCAATGAGTTAGAGGACACAATAAACAAAGGCACAGAAGCAGAGAAGAAAAAGGAAAAGAGACTCAAAAAATGTGAGGAAACTCTAAGGAAGCTCTGTGACAACATGAAGAGAAACAACATTCGCATCATAGGGGTGCCTGAAGAAGAGGAGAGAGGACAGGAAATGGAAACTTTGTTCAATCAAATCATAGCAGAAAACTTCCCTAAATTAAGGCTGGGAAACACTCCACACGTTCCAGAAGCACACAGAACTCCATTAAAGAGAAACCCAGAAAGATCTATACCAAGACACATCATAAAATACCAAAGCTAATGGGTAAAGAAAAAATTTAAAACTGCTAGGGAAAAAAAGGCTATCACCTACAAAGGAGCCCCCATAAGGATGACATCAGACTTCTCAACAGAAACACTTGAGGCCAGAAGGGAATGGCAAGATATAATCAAAGTAATGCAGAACAAGAACCTACAACCTAGACTACTCTATCCAGCAAGGCTAATGTTTAAAATTGAAGGAGAAATAAAGAGCTTCCCAGAAAAAGAAAGCCTCAAGGAATTCATTAAAACCAAACCAATTCTGCAAGAGACACTAAGGGGCCTGTTGTTAACAGGTTAAAGGGAGGAAAGAATATAGCAAAAGAAGAATACAGCTTTAAAGAATAAAATGGCAATAAACAACTACATATCACTAATAACCTTAAATGTAAATGGATTAAATGATCCAATCAAGACATAGGGTAGCTGCATGGATAAAGAAACAGGACCCATACATATGCTGTCTACAAGAGACACACCTTAAAACAAAAGATGCACATAGACTGAAGGTAAAAGGATGGAAAAAATATTTCATGCAAATGGAAATGAAAAAAAAGCCGGGGTAGCAGTACTTATATCTGACAAAATGGACTTTAAAACAAAGGCTATAGTAAAAGATAAAGAAGGACACTACATAATGATAAAGGGAACAGTTCAACAGCAAGATATAACTATTATAAATATCTATGCACCAAATATAGGCGCCCCGTCATACATAAAGCAGACTTTGATGGATATAAAGGGCGAGATTAACAGCAATACTATCATAGTAGGGGATTTCAACACCCCTCTAACAACACTGGATAGATCCTCAAGAAAGAAAATTAATAAAGAAACAGCAGACTTAAAGGATACACTAGATCAACTTGATTTAATAGATATCTTCAGAACTTTTCACCCTAAAGCAGTAGAATATACATTCTTCTCAAGCGCTCATGGTATGTTTTCTAGGATAGACCACATGTTAGGACACAAAAATGGTCTCAATAAATTTAAGAAGATTGAAATCATATCAAGCATTTTCTCTGATCACAATGCCATGAAACTAGAAATTAACCACAGAAGAAAAACTGAAAAATACTCAAACACTTGGAAACTAAATAGCATGATATTAAATAATGAATGGATTAACAATGAGGTCAAAGAAGAAATAAAAAAGTTTCTAGAAACGAAAGATAATGAGCATACATCAACTCAAAATTTATGGGACACAGCAAAAGCAGTTCTGAGAGGGAAGTTCATTGCACTACAGGCATATAATAAGAAGCTAGAAAAAGCTCAAATAAGCAACCTGACCCGGCAGCTAAAAGAACTAGAAAAACAACAGCAAATAAAACCCAGAACAAGTAGAAGGAAGGAAATAATAAAGATCAGAGCAGAAATAAATGACATAGAGGCTAAGGAAACAATACAGAGGATCAATGAAACCAGAAGCTGGTTCTTTGAAAAGGTAAACAAGATTGATGAACCTTTAACTAGACTCACCAAGAAAAAAAGAGAGAGGACTCAAATAAATAAAATTAGAAAGGACAGTGGAGAAATAACAACTGACACAGCAGAAACACAAAGCATTGCAAGAAAATACTATGAAGAACTCTATGCCAAAAAATTAGACAATCTTGGTGAAATGGACAAATTTCTTGAATCATATAACCTTCCAAAAATCAGTCTGGAAGAAGCAGAACACCTAAACAGACCAATTACAACAAATGAGATCGAAACAGTTATCAAAAAACTCCCAAAAAGGAAAAGTCCTGGGCCTGATGGCTTCACAAGTGAATTCTATCAAAAATTCAAAGAAGAACTAACTCATATCCTCCTCAAGCTATTTCAAAAAATTCAAGAGGAAGGAAGACTTCCAAACTCCTTTTATGACACGAGCATAATTCTGATCCCAAAACCGGGCAAAGACAACACAAAGAAAGAAAATTATAGGCCTATATCCCTGATGAATTTAGACGCTAAAATTCTCAACAAAATATTAGCCAACCGGATCCAGCAATATATGAAAAAAAATCATACACCATGGTCAAGTGGAATTTATTCTGGAGAGGCAAGGCTGGTTCAATATTCCCAAATCAATCAATGTGATTCATCACATAAACAAAAGGAAGGACAAAAATCACATGATAATTTCAATAAATGCAGAAAAGACATTTGATAAAATCCAGCACCCATTCATGCTCAAAACTCTTAGTAAAGTGGGAATACAGGGAACATTCCTTAACATGATAAAGACCATCTACGACAAAACCACAGCAAAACATCATACTAAATGGACAAAAATTAAAAGCAATCCCCTTAAGATCAGGAACCAGTCAGGGGTGTCCCCTTTCACCATTCTTATTCAACATAGTTCTGGAAGTCCTAGCTATAGCAATCAGACAAGAAGAAGAAATAAAAGGCATCCAAATTGGAAAAGAAGAAGTAAAACTGTCATTATTTGCAGATGATATGATATAGTATATAGAAAACCCTAAAGTCTCAGTCAAAAAACTACTGGACCTTATTAATGAATTCAGCAAGGTGGCAGGATATAAAATTAATACTCAGAAATCAGAGGCATTTCTATATACCAGCAATGAACTGTCAGCAAAAGAAATTAAGAAAACAATCCCCTTCACTATTGCAGCCAAAAAAATAAAGTACGTAGGAGTAAATTTAACCAAGGAGGTTAAGGACTTGTACTCGGAAAATTATAAAACATTGATAAAAGAAATAAAGGAAGATACAAACAAGTGGAAGCATATACTGTGCTCATGGCTAGGAAGAATAAACATCATTAAAATGTCTATATTACCCAATGCAACTTATAAATTCAATGCAATACCAATTAAAATACCAATGACATACTTCAAAGATATAGAACACATTCCAAAAATTTATACGGAACCAAAAAAGAACACGAATAGCCTCAGCAATCTTAAAAAGAAAAAATAAAGCAGGAGGTATCACTCTTCCAGATATCAAGGTTTATTTACTACAAGGCCATTATACTCAAGACAGCCTGGTACTGGCATAAGAACAGGCACATATATCAATGGAACAGAACAGAGGACCCAGAAATAAACACACAGCTTTATGGACAACTGATATTTGACAAAGGAGGAAAGAACATGAAATGGAGTAAAGACAGTCTCTTTAACAAATGGTGTTGGGAAAATTGGACATCTACCTGCAAAAAAATGAAACTAGACCATCAACTTACACCATTCATAAAAACAAACTCAAAATGGATAAAAGACTTAAACGTAAGCCGTGAAACCATAAGCATCTTAGAAGAAAACATAGGCAGCAAGCTCTCCGACATCTGTAGCAGCAATATATTTACCGATTTATCTCCACGGGCAAATGAAATAGAAGGCAAGATAAACAAATGGGACTATATCAAACTAAAAAGTTTTTGCACAGCTAAAGACAATAAGAACAGATAAAAAGACAAACCACACAATGGGAGAACATATTCGACAGCACATCTGATAAGGGCTTAATAACTAAAATTTATAAAGAACTTATAAAACTCAACACCAGGAAGACAAACAATCCATTCAAAAAATGGGCAAAAGAAATGAATAGAAATTTCTCCAAAGAGGACATACAGATGGCCAATAGGCATATGAAAAAATGCTCAACATCACTAATCATTAGAGAAATGCAAATTAAAACCACAATGAGATATCACCTCACACCAGTCAGAATGGCACTCATGAGCAAAACAACACAGAATAAGTGCTGGCGAGGATGTGGAGAAAAGGGAACCCTCCTGCACTGCTGGTGGGAATGCAGACTGGTGCAGCCACTGTGGAAAACAGTTTGGAGATTCCTCAGAAAATTAAAAATCGAACTGCCTTTTGACCCAGCTATCCCACTTATAGGAATATACCCTAAGAACACCATAGCACTGTTCGAAAAGAAGAAATGCGCCCCCATGTTCGTGGCAGCATTGTTCACAATAGCGAAGATCTGGAAACAGCCCAAGTGTCTGTCAGAAGACGAGTGGATTCAAAAGCTTTGGTACATATATACTATGGAATACTACTCAGCCATAAGAAATGATGACATCGGATCATTTATAACAAAATGGATGAACCTTGATAACATTATACGGAGTGAAATAAGTAAATCAGAAAAAAAAAACTGAGAACAGCATGATTTCGTACATAGGTGGGACATAAAAGTGAGACTATGAGACATGGACAAGAGAGTGGTGGTTAAGGGGTGGGAGGTGGGAGGGAAGGGTGGGATAGGAAGGAGGGGAGGGGCATAAAGAAAACCAGATAGAAGGTGACAGAGGACAATTTGACTTTGGGTGACGGGTATGCAACACAATTGAATGATAAGACAACCTGGAGATGTTTTCATTGTACATATGTACCCTGATTTATTGATGTCATCCCATTAAAATTAATAATAATAAAATTAAATTAAAAAAAAACTATTACAGGGTTCATTATTTTTAACCTAATAGACTGTTAGTTTGAATGACTTTGTTTTGAAATATTTCTTTTTCTGTTTAAATATTTATTGCTTTTAGATGGCAATACTCAGCCTCAGGGGAGAGTCAGGCTGGCTTTTCTCTGGGTACTTAGAAAGAGGTAGGATTGTGTCTGCACATGTGCGCGTGTGTCATTTTAAAGGCAGATAATTTGCTGGCAAGTTTGTAGTATTGTTGGCCAAGCCTAAACCTGTCCTCGGATTTGCATGTACCAGATTCTGCAATTATTTTTTATTCTAAATATATTGTATTTCCTGATTTATTTATTTCTGTTTGACAGAGCTCAGAATTGCACTTACTTTCCTCCTGAACTCCCCTTCATGTGGCTATAAGCACACTCCTACTTTGGACCTTGGGTTTTCAGTTCTGCCAGTGCTAATAGAAGGACCCATCGTTAGGCTTGCATTTCATCTGTGGGTTCCATATAAGAAGGCAGTCCTCTATTTCCAGGTCATTTACATTTATTATCCCTGTTACCTTCCCCTTATAACCTGTTCCTTCCCTAACCTCTGCCCTTCTTCTAGAAGTGTAAATACCTCAGGGCATTCTACAGAGGCACTTGCCATCACCATAATTCTCCCATTCTGCCCAGCCAAAAGCCCTAAAGCAGCCTTTCTGAGTTTGGTATCCAAACCACCTATACCTATAGTACCAGGACCGAACTCCAACTCACCGAATCATAATTTATAGGGAAATACTCTGTGAAGAAAGGATCTTGACTTTTATTTATAAATATATAGTATATTTCTAGAGTGGTTGGTATGCACAATAAAATATGGGAACATCTGACCTGACCAGGTGATTACACAGTGGGTAGAGCATCCACCTGGGATGCTTAGGGCCCAGATTCAAAACCCCGAGGTCACCAGCTTGAGCACAGGGTTGCTGGCTTGAGTGTGGGATCATCTACATGATCCCATGGTCACTGGCTCGCTGGAGCCGCCCAGTCAAGGCACGTATGAGAAGCAACTGATGAACGACTAAAGTGCCGCAACTACAAGTTGATGTTTCTCTCCTCTCACCCTGCCTGCCTTTTAGTCTGTGTGTCTGTCTGTCTTAAAAATAAAAAAAGGAACCTCTGCACTCAGGGAACCAGGTGAAATATGAGTTTTTGTGGGTTGTGGCTGTGGAGGGTATAGTGGAAGTGGGTCCCTACTGCAAGAGGGTTAGTGATCTTACTGTTCAGACTGCAGCAGGAATAGACGTGCCCCTGGACCCCTTTCTTGGAATCAAACAGTACTTTCCCTTAAAGTTAATAATTTCAATTGGTGGTTGGATTTTTATTAACTATAGTTATTATACAATCATTACATCTATTTTTGTGAACTTCCTTGAGGTCCCAGACATCAACTAAGTTATAGGTAACCAAAGGAAAATTTAACTGTTGGAATTCAACCTGAACATAAAAATTGGAGACTACAGGAAACTTCATGTGGAAGTTTTTTTCCTCCCAATTTCTAATTTACCTTTGGACTGTGCAATGTATTATGGTTCTGGGTATAATTTATATTCACTGTGAGAGAGAAAATACATTTATCTAACTTTCTTTTGCCACTATTAATTAAAATATGTAGGTAAATTAAGACTCTAAAATGAATTTCACTTTATGTCTAATAAATGGGCATTGTTTTGATTTTGTATATGTTTATTCATCTACTTTATTTCTCTGGATTTTCTTCTACATAGTTTTTAAAAATTCTTTTAATTTACTCTAGATTATCTTAAATCCAATGTTTTTGTCTTTCTGTGATAACAGTTATATAGCTCTTTTTCCTTTAGATCACAGATATTTGTAGAGAAATTACTGCTTTCAGTACAAGAGCTGAAAAGAATGCTAGGCTTTCTTTTAGGCCAGTGGTTCTTAACCTGGGTTCTGTCGAACCCTAGGGGTTCGATGAGTCGGTCTAAGGGTTCGGAGAAGTCTCTGCCGCGGAGGCCAGAATAAAGTAATACCGTAATTTGTTGTGAGTTCATGCACTTTGTTGGTTTTGTTCTTTGAGCAAGGTGATGTTTATGCATGGCTCATTTTGTGCACCAGTAAAAAAACATATTACCTATGTCTTGAATTTGGAAAAAAAAATCATATTTTATTTATCACTAAAGAAGGGTTCGGTGAATGCGCATACGAAACTGGTGGGTTCGGTACCTCAAAAAAGGTTAAGATCACTGTTTTAGGCACTGTCAACCCAGAACATTTTGTAAACTTTTATACAAAGACAGGTAGAGTTTGAAATCTGAGCCTGTCAGCAAATCCCAGGAATGAAAATGGTATCATTTGTGAAATGTTTGAAGGTAAAAAATATTTCCTTTCTGTTACAAACCTAGAGAATTAATTTATGTGTATCTACAGCATTAGGAAAATGATTACTTGCATTGGCAGTGAACCGGGGAGAAGGTGCTCTACCCAAATAACAAAGTGATTCTCTTTATGATAATGTGAATAAAGTTAATACTGATCTGTTTCTGTTGGTGACCCATTCTAATCATAGATGTAACATGGGAACTGGCAAACTTTTCTTTTAAGATAGGACTTGCAGCCTGTTACTTGGAAGCAGCACAGAGCGTATTTGATAGGAAGTGGGATGCAGGATTACCAAACTAAAAAGATTAGAATGAAGTTGAAAAATAAATGGGAAAATACAAACAAAAATACCCTTTTTTCTCCAAGATTACATAGACTTTAATTATTTTTAAAAATAAAGACAGTTACATTTTGGGCCATTCTTTCTATGTTTTCTTATAGCACTTTAACATTTTGAGTAGTTTATTTCCTGCTCGCTGACCCCCGAGAGTGAATTTCTTTTTCAAAATATGAAATTAGTTCCAGTTTTATTAACTTAAAATCATGTTTGTGTGATAACCAACTTATGGAAACAAGAAGAACATATATTTGCCTTTTTTTTTTTTTTTTTTTTTACAGGGACACAGAGAGAGGGATAGATAGGGACAGACAGACAGGAACGAGGAGACGTGAGAAGCATCAATCATTAGTTTTTTGTTGCCATTGCAACACCTTAGTTGTTCATTGATTGCCTTCTCACATGTGCCTTGACCGCGAACCTTCAGCAGACCAAGCCACCCCTTGCTGGAGCCAGCAACCTTGGGTCCAAGCTGGCGAGCTTTTGCTCAAGCCAGATGGGCCCACGCTCAAGCTGGCGAGCTCCGTGTCTCAAACCTGGGTCTTCTGCATCCCAGTACGACGCTCTATCCACTGCGCCACCGCCTGGTCAGGCTATTTACCTTTTTTAATGTTGCCTTATACACATAAGACAGTACTCTGGATGGTCAGGAGGCACGAGAACATAAATGAATATTCATACTACTCAAGGGTTAAGCTTAGTTTTATTTGTACCACAAATAACATTGATGTAATTATTAGTTTACACATCTTTCTCACCTTTATACATGGTCCTCCAAAAACAGTCCTTTTTTTGTATTTTTTGCTGAAGAGGGAAGCAGGGAGGTAGAGAGACCGACTCCTGCATGCGCCTGACTGGGATCCACCCAGCATACCTGCCAGGGGGCAACGCTCTGCTTGTGTCATCACTTCATTGCAACTGGAGCCATTTTAGCACCTGAGGCGAGGCCATGGAGCCATCCTCAACTCCCGGGCCAACTTGCTCCAGTGGAGCCTTGGCTGCAGAAAGGGAAGAGAGAGACAGAGATAAAGGAGAGGGTGAAGGGTGGAGAAGCAGATGGGCACTTCTGCTGTGTGCCCTTGCCGGGAATTGAACTTAGGACTTCCACATGCTGGGCTGACACTCCACCGCTGAGCCAACTGGCCAGGGTGATAAAGTCTTATTTTTGCTTTATGTCTCCCCTCCCCTCCTATAGCTAGCATGTTGTAGATGCTTAAATGTCAGTGAGTAATTGATTTAAGTAATGTTCAGAATAATTAAGTAGGCACAGGTTGTACTTAAGAAACAATAACAAATCTGACCAGTGGTAGTGCAATAGTTAGAGCGTCTGTCTGGAACACTAAGGTCCCTGGTTTGAAACCCCGAGGTCACCAACTTGAGTGTGGGGGTCATTGACCTGATCCCGAGGTTGCTGGCCTTAGTCCAAAGCTCACTGGCTTGAAGTCCAAGGTCACTAGCTTGATCAAGGGGTCACTGGCTGGGCTGAGTCCCCCGCCCCCATGAAGGACATGTGAGAAGCAATCAATGAACAACTAAAGTGAACCAACTATGAATTGATAATTCTCATCTCTTCTCCCTCTCTCTCTCTTGCTATCTCTCTTAAAAAAAGAAAAGAAAAAGGAACAATAACAGAGCAGACTCATTTACCCCAAGCAGTATATAGAGCAAATACTACAAAGGATAAGGGAGAAGTTTCAAATAAGTCTAGTTGACTAGAAAAAATGGTTCATTCAATCAACAGAAATAAGAAGGTAATAAATTGACTTTTTAGACATGGCAGTTTGTAATGTTAGTGCAACAGTGAGGGTAGAAGGATCCAGTCTGATTTGGAAATGTGCACCTGAAAGAATTAGAAGCAAGGAAATAAACCTAATTAATTAGGATGGCTGATACCAGATTAATAAATTTCATTTGCTCTCATTTAATCCTCGCAACAATTCTCTGAAGTAAACAATCCATTTTGCAGATGAAGAAACAGGCTGGAAAGGGTTAAGTATAGTTTATTCATATCTGGTAAGAGGTATAGTTAGGATTTAACTCTGACCTGTCTTTCAGGCTCATACTAATTTAGCTCCCAGAAAAGCTTGGGAGAAAGGACATGGTTAGACCTTAAAATTACTTGAAAGTGGGTGAGGGAATAGACCAATAAAGGGGCTGAGACTTGGTCCTTGGGTTATATGGGTTATACATTTTTCCTTTTAGATGGGAACTGTGTACTGTGATAGTATATTTGAATTTAGAATGCAAACTTTTAGCATATTTTACATTGTACACCAAAAGACCATGTATGATAATGCATCACCTCTGTTAGTTACTACATGTGATTTAAAGGAAAAAGACATCTGTGGCTGCTTTGCTGTTATAATAGCAGAGTCTGGTAGTTGCATCAGAGACCATATGGCCTGCAAGGCCCAAAATATTACCATCTGGTCATTTACAGGACAAGTGCTGAGCCCTACTTTCTACCATACTTCCTCTTTAGGACTAGCTTCATGGAGAAGGGAGTATTTGAGTTGATCCTTTATGGCCAGCTAAGTTTTTTGTTATACATGAATATTCTTGATAAAGGATGCAGTGCGGGGTAGACATGGATTCCTATTGTAGCAGTCTGGCTGTGTTTGGGGAAACACCACATTTGGGGAGCATTGAACTGTAACAAAATTAGGGTTGGGGTTGTGTATGATGTGACTGGGGGAAAATTGGTTAAAGGCCCTACTCGAGGTGCCACCTGGAGTAGTGTGACTAGGAGCCCGGGCTTTAAAATTATTTAGATTTGCCTGACCTGTGGTGGCGCAGTGGATAAAGCGTCAACCTGGGAACACTGAGGTCCCCAGTTCAAAACCCTGCACTGGTCTGGTCAAGGCACATATGGGAGTTGATGCTTCCAGCTCCTCCCCCCTTTCTCTCTCTCTCTCTCTCTCTCTCTCTCTCTCTCTCTCTCTCTCACTCTGTGTCTCCTCTCTAAAATAAATAAAGTAAAAAATAAATAAAAATAAAATTGTTTAGATTTGGATTTGAATCTGCTCATGCTAATTACTAGCTGAATGATTTTTGATAGGATACTTAACCTTTTAAAATGTCAGTTTCTTTATCTGTAAAAGGAGAATAATAGGATTACCTCCTTTATAGGGTTGTGAGAATTCAATGAATTTATATATATATATATAGTATAAAGTGCTTAGTGTGTTGCTAGATACATAATAAGCACTCATTACAGGTAAGCTGCTGGTCCAGGTATGGGAGGGTCTGGAGGAGTTCAGAATGTCTTTAGTGGGGAATAGTGAGTCTTTGTGTCACCAATTCAGTACTCATACCTACTGAAGTTTTGCATATTTACAGTAACCTCCTTAATGTGACTTGACTCCTGAGGGGCATATTTCTACCTTTTGTTATGATGTCTTCAGGGCCTTCCGCAGTTGTGCACCCATAGTAGATATTATTTAATAATTAATTTTCTCAGATGAGAGATACTTAAGTTGCTTAGTCTGTGCTATTAAAAACAAAAATTTTTTGGCCCTAGTTGGTGGCTTGGTGAATAGAGCTTTGACCCAGCCTATGGATGTCCCAGGTTTGATTCCTGGTAAGGGCACACAGAAAAAGTGACCATCTGTTTCTCCCCCACTTCCCTTTTCCCTCCTCTCCATCTTTCCCTCCTCTCCCTCTTCCCCTCCCATAGCCAGTGGCTCTATTGGTTCGAGCTGGCCTTAGGCGTTCAGGATACCTCTGTTGGAGCACATCAGCCTCAGATGCTAAAAATAGCTTATTACTTGAGCATGAGTCCCAGATGGAGTCTCTGGGTGGATCCCTGTTGGAGTGTATGCAAGACTCTGCCTCACTATCTCCCCTCCTCTCACCTAAAAAGAAAAAAAAAAAAGAAACAACCCCCTACAAAACATTTTTTTTCTTTTTTTTATTTCTTTAACAGGGACTGAGATAGAGTCAGAGAGAGGGATAGATAGGGACAGACAGGAACGGAGAGAGATGAGAAGCATCAATCATCAGTTTTTCATTGCGACCCCTTAGTTGTTCATTGATTGCTTTCTCATATGTGCCTTGACTGCAGGCCTTCAGCAGACCGAGCAACCCCTTGCTGGAGCCAGCGACCTTGGGTCCAAGCTGGTGAGCTTTTGCTCAAACCAGATGGGCCCACGCTGAAGCTGGCAACCTCGGAGTCTCGAACCTGGGTCCTCTGCATCCCAGTCCGACGATCTATCCACTGCGCTACCGCCTGGTCAGGCAAAACATTTTCATACAAATGTATAGATAAATTATTCTTGCCTAGAAATAATCATGTGAACTGTGATCTCATAGTTTGCTGAGGCCTATAATGCTTGTTTTCTAAACTTAGAACTCTGAAATATCTGGAAAATCAACAACCATTTAACATTTATAGTAATAAATACTTGGGAAATATTTCAGGTGTTGCAAAGAGAGTTAGAGATAAAATAAGAAATCACTCTTATCCCAAATTCATTTCTTTAGTATGTATAATGATTGCTTTTGTTTAACAAAAATAAAAAACATGCCTGACCTGTGGTGGTGCAGTGGATCAAGTGTCAACCTGAAACATTGAGGTCGCCGGGTCAAAATCCCCAGCTTGCCCTGTCAAGGCACACACAATAAGCATCTACTATGAGTTGATGCTTCCCACTCCTTCCCCTCCTTTCTCTCTCTCTCCTCTCTCTCTTTCTTCTCTCAAAAATGAATAAATAAAATCTTTTTAAAATAAATAAAAATAAAAAACATTTCTATAAGTAACAAAATAATCTACCAAGAATTGCTTCTTGACCTCCCGTCTTTTCTCTCTTGCATCTCCTTTAAACATATAGTACTGAGGCTACAAGTGGACCCTACAGAATGTTTTTACCTTTCTTCCTTCATCTCCCACTGCTAATTGATGTGTTTATTCAGTTGACTGAGGCAGCTTTATCAAGACTACCCCTATGGGATTGTTAATATTGTGTGCAAGTATGCTAGAGTATCACTCTAGCAGGGCTGGGGTGGGGAGTGGAGGGAGGCTACAGGAACAGAGACAGTGAGAGGAGCCCAGACAGAGCATTTGAAGTCCCCTATCCATGTAATTCATAGTCAGCCTTTACCAATCATTTAGTGGACCCTCCCTCTGTCCTTTAAGACTATATTTCTGCCTAGAGTTGGAGTGTAGATCTGTGGATACCTTTGGTGTTCTTGTTCTTTTTCATTCACCAGTTTACCCAAATTTGAATCTTCTCTTTCATATCTGCCTAAAGACTAGTAAATCCTGTGAGGGCTTCTGAAGCATTCTGCTTCATGCAGGTAGTCAAGTAGGAATGTAAGTGGGTAGATGGGTAGGTAGGTATAGCACTGAATAATTTAAAATAGAAGGAGAGAATTATTTTATTATCCTCATAGGATGCCCAGAATAGCTATGGAGAAATCATCTACAATACATAACCCTTTAAGATAATGATAAGAACTTATACAGTAATGGGTGACAAAGATAGACATTTTCCCTAAAAATTATGGGTAAAAATTTTAAGGTTTTTGTAGCATAAATTCTAAGAATGAAACAAAACCTTAGTACCATATAGAAATGGTTCTTGGATACTGGAGACTGCTGAGTTTTGATGGTAGGTAATTTTAAAATGAAAGACTGTCATGAATCTTTATCTCTGGGTCATGTCACTATCATTTTCTTAAGAATAGCACAATAATTCAACACTTTAGCATATTGGCTTCCTCTTATTGATTATATATTTTTTCATTTTCATATTGAAAATTTTGTAGGCCTTATTACAAAAGCAATACATGCTTATTATTAGGAGTACAAGGGAACTTGGGGGTTGGATAGGTATGTTGACTGTTTTGATTGTGATTATTTCATGTATGTACATATGAAATGTATACATATATGACAAAATGACCAAATTGTACACTATAAATAGTTGCAGCTTATAGTATTCCAGTTACACCTCAATAAAACTTTAAAATGTTTCATTGCTTTGATGACAAAATTGTGCTTATTTTGCTGTTAATATTTATCTCCATTTGTTACTGGGATTGGGCATGTTTACTGTATCAGTCATTTGTATTTCATCTTCTATGTATTCAGTTTTCTGTATTTTTATGGTTTTAATTGTATTGTTTTATTTCTTCTGGAATTTTTTTTTTTTGGTATATTCTGTAAGCTGGAGCAAGCACTCATTTTATTTTCTTTCTGGTATGTACCCAAATTTTACAAAAACCAGCCTTCCCCACTGAATTGAAATGCCACCTTTATCTTAAATTAAGTAATTAAGTTTCCATGTAATCTTGAGTCTTTAGTATTATGATTGTTCCATTAATATCTTTGTATATTCTTACTATTTGATCACAGTTTCATGGCAAGTTGTGTTACATGAGCAAGCATGCCACACTTCATAGTTTTTTGTTTTCCAGACTTTCCTAGTTGTTTTTCATATACAAATTAGAAAAGTATTTAGTCCTAGTTCCTTCCCCATACACATTTGCTTCTTATTTGGAAAGACATTATGTATACATTTTATTTTGGGAAGGATTGATGTTATTAAGTATTCCTCCAAAAACAAAATATATCTTTTATATATTGAATGTTATAATATAAACATTGTTTCTCTTTTGAATAACTTGTTGCTAGTTTTTAAAATAATTTTTAATATTAGGTCTGTTAGTCTGTAGTTAATTCTTTTGGCTTTTCTAAGTATAGAGCCATATTTGTAAGAATAACTTGTTCATTATTATTAACTTAATATATGTATTAGTATTAATAGTGATGAGTATAATTATATTCTGATTTTTAAAAGTAATGACAAGTGTTTCACAACTTAACAGATGGTTGGTTGCCGGTGGCTTGTATTCTTATTTCTTTTTGTTAACAATAATATAACAACATATTTACCAAGTGTTTAGTTTAAAGAATTTTAACAGTTTGATACCACCAGCCATAATATAATATTTCCATCATCCTAGAATATTCCACAACACCCAATTTTCTTCAACACTTGTGCCTTTCCACAAAAAAGAGACAACTGCCTGACCTGTGGTGGCGCAGTGGATAAAGTGTCGACCTGGGAACACTGAGGTCGCCAGTTCAAAACCCTGCACTGGTCTGGTCAGGGCATATATGGGAGTTGATGCTTCCAGCTCCTCCCCCCTTCTCTCTTTCTCTCTCTCTCTCTCACTCTGTGTCTCCTCTCTAAAATGAATAAAATAAAAAGAAGAAAAAAAAGAGACAACTACTTTTTCATTTCTGTTACCACAGATCGGTTTTCTCTGTTCTTGCTATTACTTTTTATTTTTAATATACCGAGCTACTCAGAATTTAAAAAAAAAATTTTTTTATTGATTTGAGAGAAACATCAACTCACCATTTCACTTAGTTGTTCCATTTAGTTGTGCTCTCATTGATTGCTTCTCACACGTGTGCTCACCAGAGAGCAAACCTGCTACCTCAGCTCACCTGGTCAGGGCTGTTCTGGCTATTTTACACTTCATGTAAATGGAACTATACAGTATACAGTATGGGTTTTTCAGTCTGCTCTCTTTTATTACATGCAATGTTAATATTTATTTATTTTGTTAGTTCCTTTTTCTTTTTTTTTTTTTTTTTTTTTTGCTGGGTAGCATTTCGTTTTATGAATAGATTATGATTTATCTATTTTCCTGTTGATCTCAGTACAGTCAGTCTCAGTTTGGAGCTATTCTGAATAAAGCTTTCATGAACATTGCTCTACAAGTGTTTATATGCACCTATGCTTTTATTTCTTTTGGGTAATATAAATAGTATTTTAACTTTATAAAGAAAGAAAAGTGTAAAACAGTCCCATAAAGAAGATATGCCAATTTATACTTTGATGAGCAATGTATGAAGTTCTTGGTCCTCATCTTTGTCAATATTTGGTGTTTTCGGTCTTTTAGCCATTCGAGTGTAAACTGGTATCATTTGGATTTAATTTCATATCCCTGATGAACATGTTCTTGAGCCTCCTTTTCACATATTTTCTGCCCATTTTAATACCTTTCTGTGGGAGCTGTCTGTTAAATGCATTAGCCCATTTTTAAAGAAATACTTTGCCTTCAATTATGATTTGTAACAGTTTTTGACAGCTTCTCAACATATATCCTTTGTCATATTGTGAATGCTGTCTCCCAGTCTCTATCTTATCTTTTTATTATCTTAATGTTGTCTTTCAAAAAGCAGTTTTAAAATTTTTTATAAGGTCTAATTTATCAACTTTTTCTTTAATAGTTCTTACTGTTTGTGCCCCAAGAATTCTTTATTATGAAGTTGTGAAGATTTTTTCCCCCCTAAAAGTTTTATAGTTTTAGCTCTTAAATTTAGGTCTGTTAACTTTTTCATGAATGGGATAAAAGTTGATGTTGATTTCCATTGGGCATTCAATCATTTATTTATTTATTTGTTTATTTATTTATTTATTTATTGTATTTTTCCAAAGTTAGAAGCAGGGAGGCAGTCAGACTCCCCCATGTGCCCGACCAGGATCCACCCAATTTGCCCACCAGGGGGCGATCCTCTGCCCATCTGGGACCCTGCTCCATTGCAGCTGGAGCCATTCTAGCACCTGAGGTAGATACTATGGAACCATCCTCAACGCCCAGGTCAACTTTGCTCCAGTGGAGCCTTGGCTGTGGGAGGGAAAGAGAGACAGAAAAAAGAGGGGAGGAAGAGTGGAGAAGCAGATGGGCACTTCTCCTGTGTGCCCTGACCGGGAATTGAGCCAGGGACTTCCACATGCCTGAGCCTGACTGACACTCTACCGCTGAGCCAGGGCCCAATATTTTATTTTCCTGTAAAGCTTTCCTTTCCCCCATTGAATTGATTTGATACCTTATATTGACTTATATACATGTGTCTCTGTTTTCTTTTCTGTCTCATATACCTATTTGTCTGTCTGTAAGCCAGTGCCATACTGTTTTGATTACCATAGCTTTATAATAAATCTTGAAGTCGAGGCCTGACCTGTGGTGGCGCAGTGGATAAAGCGTCGACCTGGGAACACTGAGGTCGCCAGTTCAAAACCCTGCACTGGTCTGGTCAAGGCACACATGGGAGTTGATGCTTCTAGCTCCTCCCCCCTTTCTCTCTCTCTCTCTCTGTCTCTCTAAAATGAATAAAATAAAAAAAAATAAAAAAAAATAAATTTTGAAGTCGAGTTGTTACTCCTCCAATTCTTTGTTATTTTCCAAAATTGGTTTTGCATTTTCATATCAACTTTAATAATAGCTTGTCAATTTCTGCAAAAACACATGCTGAGTTTTTGTTTGGGTTTGTAGAGTTTGGGGCACAGGATATTTTAAGAATATCAAGCTTTCCAATCCATGATCATGTATTTCTCCATTGAAACTAGCCTTTGTAGATTTATTCTGTTTCATTTTATGCAGAATAATTGATTGTAGTAATGATGGTTGGCCCTTCCTTTAAAAATAGTGTGAGATTAGGCCTGACCTGTGGTGGCGCAGTGGATAAAGCGTCGACCTGGGAACACTGAGGTCGCCAGTTCAAAACCCTGCACTGGTCTGGTCAAGGCACATATGGGAGTTGAGCTTCCAGCTCCTCCCCCCCTTTCTCTCTCTTTCTCTCTCTCTCTCTCACTCTGTGTCTCCTCTCTAAAATGAATAAAAATAAAAAATTTAAAAAAAATAGTGTGAGATTAAAAAAACGATTTTAAAAGAATAGTGTGAGATCTTTTTGCAGCTCTGAATGCATTTTTTTTGAGATAGTTTTAATGACCATCAAGTTAATGTGGAAAGCCTGGCATGAGCTTTAGAAAATGCTCCTGAAAGTTCAATTTCCTGTCGTCTCAGAGTGCAGAGAATCAGTTTTTGAATTGGGGGAAAGAAGGATAATTAGGACTGAGAGAGAAAGGAATAATTACATCCTTGTGTGAAGAAAGTGATGCCCATGAGTAGGACATAAACCCTTATTTTCTTTAATCCTTAATGATTTGATGTCTAATATGGAGGGGTGTTAGTACGTTTATCACACTACTAACATTTTGAAGTCATCTCTGCTAACAACTTCCAGAAGGACAGTGACCCAACACTGCAGACTTGCATATCTTCAGTAAAATAGTCACTTTGCTTTTCATGGAATAAAATGGGAAGTTGGGAGGTGAGTTGTTGAGAAGGGAGGGCTTTGCCAAATCTATTACACAAGATTTAAACTTCTTTTGTATGTGAACTTGAACAGAAGTAAGAGAAGGACTTTATGGCTTCAGATAGTTTTCTGTAGTTACTGCGTATCCTTTACTGATATTTCAAACATCACACTGAATCCCAAGCAAGTATCTGGGACTAGATAGCATGTGGAAAGGAGTCCTGCTATGTTGTAACCTGATAGTGCTCACAGTGAATATGGGGAACTTTAAAGTTTTTTTGTCTGGGAAGTTTTTTGTATATTTCTAATTTAAGAAAAGTTGTTACTATTATTATTATTATTATCATCATCATCATTAACCTAGTAGCCAAGACTTAAATAAATCTGTACCTTGAAATCCAAAGATTAATTTTTTAATAATATATTTTCTCTTAAAATCGGGAGATCTGTTTGATTTTGAGAATTTCATTTATAATGTCATTCTACTTACTGCTGCTATGAATTTTAACTTAATGAAATTAATTTGTTTCCCCCTAAGAAATCGCTAAGGAAATAGTGATTGCTCTAAAGAAAATACTAATGACACAAACTCTTATAACTTATTTTGTCTGAGAAATTTCCTAGCATTTTTTAAAAACTTGTCTTAAAGGAAAATTTTTGACCCTTTGGTAAGTAGTCAATTTTAATATAATCATGGACCTGTCTAGTAACCACAAATTGACCAAAGTTGGGTGTGTGTTTGTGTGTCTACATATATCTGTGTGTGCGTATGCACATGCGTGTATACTGTGTGTGTGTGTACGTACACACATGGCAGTATTTTCCCCCATCCTAAGACAGTAATATTATTTTACCTGAGCAGTGAGGGAGTATTCAGAGAATTTTTTTTATACTCACCTTAAAAATAATTATGTAATGAGAATTTAAAGTCATATCTTCTCATTTTCTTTTTCTCACTGCTTCTTAAAGGGTAACCAGGAGCCAACAACAACTCCTGACGCAATGGTTCAGCCTTTTACCACCATCCCATTTCCACCACCTCCACAGAACGGAATTCCCACAGAATATGGAGTGCCACACACTCAGGATTATGCCGGCCAGACCAGTGAGCATAACCTGACACTCTACACAAGTACGCAAGCCCACGGAGAGCAGAGTAGCAACTCACCCAGCACACAAAATGGATCTCTAACAGTAAGTGAACTAGGAGGTAAAAAATGGAAGCGTGCCATCTTTGAAATCTTTACCTTGATCATCACATCAGAAACCCTTTGAATTAACTTAGTATTTACATTTCACTGCATAGCATTTATGTCTTTTCACTTTTACTTCCAAGCATTGTAATTAGAAGGTAAGGGTTTAGCATTCAGACGCAGAGCCCCTGCCCAGGAGCTTATAGTCTGGAGGTGGAGCGGGCAGTAAACAAGGTAAGTATACGTACTGTACTGGTGAGACTAAACGGAGGGGGCTGCTGCTCTTCTCCACGTAACCAGTAACTTTTCTTGTGTGTGTGTGTGTGTGTGTGTGTGTGTGTGTGTGTGTGTGTGTGTGTGTGTGAGAGAGAGAGAGAGAGAGAGAGACACAGAGAGGGACAGACAGGAAGGGAGAGAAATGAGAAGCATCAATTCTTTGTTGCGTTTCCTTAGTTGTTCATTGATTGCTTTGTCATATGTGCCTTGACTGGGGGGCTCCAGCAGAGCGAGTGACCTTTACTCACGTCAGTGACCTTGGACTACAAGCCAGTGACCTTTGGGCTTATGCCAGCAACCATGAGGTCATGTCTATGACCCCACACTCAAGCCAATGACCCTGTGCTCAAGCTGGTGAGCCTGCACTCAAGCTGGATGAGCCCACACTCAAGCCAGCAACCTTGGGGTTTCAAACCTGGGTCCTCCATGTCCCAGTTCAATGTTCTAGCCACTGTGCCACCGCCTGGTCAGTACCAGTAACTTTTATTTTGCCACATGTTCCTTCTGTATTCTCATACCCACGCTCAGTAGTATTCTACACATTGCCTCCTCCTTCCTTGAAATACTCAGTCCCTTGGCTTTTCTGACACTCCTGTTTTCCTCTAAGCACTGGGAGTGAGTTCTTAGCCTCTTTTGCTGGTTCCTCTTTCTCTCTTCAACTTTTAAATGTTGCAGTACTTTAGACCTGGGTCCTATGACCCCTTTTTCTCTTATTTTACATTTTATATATAATTATACTACTAACTTTATCTAGTTGGCTCGAGCAAAACCTGTGAGTCATTCTTTATTCCTTCATCTCTGCATCTCGTCCATTAGTAAGTCTTGGCCAACATAACTTCAAAGTATTATCTTACTTCAATCTCTTCCCTTTATCTTCAGAATATAGCTGGATAGTCTGTATGACTGAGAGCTTAGCTCTTCTGCCAGATTTCTTGGGTTTGGGTCCTCATGTTGTCCCAACTAGCAGTATGATGTTGGGCCAGTATTTAATCTCCTTCTGCCTTGGCTTGCTCATCTGTAAAAGGAAGGGAGTAGTTACTACCTCAAATGGCTGTTAGGAGATTTAAAAGAGTTTAATCCATGTAAGGTGTTTATCATCATCATCACAACTACTATAATTCAAACCTCATCACTTATTTCCTGGATTGCTGCTGCCATTCCCCAAAAAATCTGCAGCCAGGATAGGGGTTTTGTATATACAGTGTGTCTGTAAAGTCATGGTGCACTTTTGTCCTGTGACCGGTCAAAGTGCACCATGACTTTACGGACACACTGTATATATATATATATATATATTTAATGCAAATAGTGCTATTTTCCTGCTTAATTCTAATGGTTTCCCAGCATACTCAGAATAAAATCCGGACTCTGTACTTGGTTCCAATCTCTTTGACTTCACTTTTTATTACCGCTTGCTGAAGTAAAGGAAATATTTCAAGTAACAGTAGATATGTATCACATATACATTATCCTATAGGAAATATACTGTAGGATTGTATAGTGTATTTGCAAAGGTAAAAACATTCTATACACTACATAGAGATCTGTGTAGTTTTTAGATTCTTTTTGCCTTTCTTCTGTCAGATTATCAGGAGAGCTTTTATTCAGCCTTTAGGCCATATGATAAGATTTATATGTGTGTGTTTTAAGTAACTTGCCTGGACTTAAGCCACTCTGGTATGCAGCCACTAATGTTTCTGCTTAGTGATTTCCACTCTCACTTTTACCTTAAAGCCTGGCTAGCAGTCGCCCTGGGTCTTTGTAGGTGCCTGCTCCAGCCAGTTGTTGGGCAGACGTTGTGCTTGAGCATCTGAAGCCTGTGAAGCTTTCACCATCTGTTTGTGGTTGGGGTGCACGTTCAGAGTTCAGCCAGATCTCAAGTTTTCCTTGGACTTTTCTTTCTCTTGGAACCTCTTTTATCCCCTCTTTATCCGTGTAGATCCATAGTAATTGAGGGAAGTGAGGAGAGCGGATCTGAGACAATCTGAGATTGTCTAGTTTCCAGGGTTTCCCCTTTATTTAATAAGGGGAAATAACTTTATTTAATAGATTTCTGGTTGGCCCACCATTCACCCCAATTAGACCACAACCTCAAGCTGGAAAACAATATTTCCTGTAAGGTAAGTATCTATTGAGTTTCCCAGTTTTCTACTGTCTCTCTCCTCCACATGCCCCAAGTTGAGTCTACTGGTTTTCCTGGCCCCAGCCCTGTGCTGGTAAAACCACGTTCTCCCCAGCAAAGCTGAAGGGTTGGGGGTTGGGTTAGTGGGTTAGACTCTAGCCCCAGGCAATAAGTTTGTAAACTCCTGCTCTTCTTAAGCTCCAGCGATTTTTCAAGAAATTTCTCTGTTCATTATTTGCCTTTAATTAATTTCCAGAACCCTGAAATGATTGTTGGACAATTTTGTACAGTTTTCTTACTGTTGTCTTGTTTTGAGAAGAGGATTCATTGACTGCTCACGCCATCATAGTCAGAAAGAAGCCCCTTCCCCAGATCACTTCATGATCGTTTAGTTAGTCACTATGCCTCCTCACCACCCATTTCCCTTTCTCTTTTTTTCCTTATTGCCACCACCTCTCATTGTTTCAGGCTCCCGGATAGTATATTTTCTTTTCTTTTTTTTTTTTTAATTTATTTATTCATTTGGTGGGGGGAAGAGAAAGAGAAAGAAATGGGGAAAGAGCAGGAAGCATCAACTCCCATATGTGCCTTCACCAGACAAGTGCAGGGTTTTGAACCAGCGATCTCAGCATTCTAGGTCGACGCTTTTTCCACTGCGCCACCACAGGTTAGGCTGTATATTTCTAAATGGCAGTATTAAGGGCGAGCTCTGTTTCTTAATATCAATCTGGACAGTTAAGATAACTATTATTTATACAATTTTGCATTATATTGACCAGTTTAAGTTCCTGTAGAAATACTGAAATAGTATTAGGAATCCAAGTGTGTATAGATTGTGAATTTATTGGTGCTGAGGAGAAAGTGGAAAATCCCTTTTAGGTTGTGCCTACAAACAGAGATAACACTGGTTTTATAATCTTAGGAAGTTGCTAACAATAAATGGTAAATTTTTAGAGAGCTCTGTTGAAGATGTTGCTTATATGTTTTAAGTGTTCATTTTAAACACGGGTGTGAATCCACTGCTCTTAAGCCATTTGCCTTTGGAAGTTGTGTAGGTAAGTGTTTGTGTTCTTGGAGGATATAGAGAAAGCATGAGCAGTGGAGCACTGTATTGAAATCTATCAGAGTTGACAGTATAGGTTATTCTGTGCAACTCTTACTATCTAATTATATGTTTTTTAAAATGGGTCTGGTAAATCCTGTGGCCAGTTAATTCAAAGGGTAGATAGGAAACATTGTTATTTATAAATAAATGATGCCTTAAATTTGTATTAGTTTAAAAATTGCCTCCACAAAAAGTATTTTATTGTGGTTCATAAAATAGTCCTTTATGGTTCATAAAATAGTCCTTTGTGGTATGTCAGGTACTCACAGTCCATACTTGCCCCTCCACCACCCTGACTGCCCACCTCCAGCTGCATGGCAAAAGGCTGTGCAGCTGTGGCCCAAGCAGGAACTGAGCCTCTTTCATTCTCAGCCCAAGTGTCGGCTCTGCTGGAAGTCTTGCTTAACATGCTGAGATGAAGCCACATTTGAGTATCCTTCATTTAGGCTCAACCACTTTTTTGGCACTTACAAGGTGTGATTATTGTACTTTTGTCTCCCGAACTAAACAGTAAGCTTTTAAAGAAAAAGTTCTTTTTGTTCATCTTTGCATTCACTGATTTAACACAGTGCCTGGCACTTGATAGTAACTTAGTAAATATTTCTTATGGAAAAAGTGAAGAAAGATACAGGTGTGCCAGGGGAGGTCTGAGGAGGAAGAAGTGGGGGCTTCTTGTGAAGAAGGCATTAATCTGGGCCTTGTATTGAGAGTGATTAGAATCTGAAAATGCATAGATGGTGGTGGGAAAAATAAGAAAGTCATTTCTCAAAGCAGTTGGAGGGATGGGAAGGATCAAAATATCTTTGAATAAATGCATGAGTTTTCACTGGGCTAAAGCTTTGGCTGCTGGTGCATACTAAAGGGAAAAGCTGGCAGAAGGTTTGCTGGAATACAAATGGGAAAGAGTATTGGACTACCTGGCTGAGAAATGACTTCATTTAAGGTTTTTCTAGCAAAGAAATGGGAGTAAGCAAAATTGTGCTTCCAGAATATTAATCTGTTACATATATAAGATGAGTAGAGAAGCTCGGAGACCACTTAGGAAAGAATCTTAAGTTTGGATTTAATAATGAGGTTCTGAACTAGGGGGTGGCAGTGGTTATGTAGAAGAGGGATGAGGTAAAGAGAAGTTATGAAGACAGACTGTACAGGATTTGACAGCTGATTGGATGAGTAAAATAAGGCAGAGTCAAAGATTCTCTGATCCTTATGCAGTAACTGTATCTTGACCATATCTTTTACCTACCTAAGTTTTGGTTTCCACATCTAACAAATGAAGTTAATGCCCTCCTGATAGGACTGTTGCAAGAATGAATTATAAACACTTTGGAAATTATTTGTTTAAATAGTTCTTTGAGATAATTGCTCTTAACCATCTTTTGAAAGCAGTAGTCCCGATCTATGTCACTGATGTGTGCTTTTTATTATTGTGAGCTATAGCTGTATTTTAATACAGATTTTGTTTATGTTGAGTAGTCAGTCCCATCTTATTGATTGGGGGGAACAAAAGAAAAGACTTCTCATACAAAAATAAGAAATAAGCTATGAAATCTGGAATTTTGTTTCTAAAATGTGTTTTAGAAATTGATTGTAAACATTGTGCTCTTAAGATGAGGGCTTGGTGGGAGCTGTTGTGACAGTCACTTGGTCTCATACTGTGCATTAGCAAAGGAGAGCCATCAGGAGTCTCCCACCTGGGTCTGCAGAGGCTTGATTATCTCTGAGCCTGCCTGCCGAGAAGAAAGGACATCAGTTCCTATATGTTTACATATCTTTCCAAATGCCAGCAGGCATAAGTAACCAAAGTATTTGAAGTAAACAAGCTTTGGTGAGTAATCTTCAGATATGAGGTTTATATCTGAATACATATTCTGCCTACCTTTATATTATACATTTCTTGAGGGCAGGAGCCATTACTGTCCTCCCTTATTGCTCCCATTGGCATATCATGGATGTTTATTCTTGGGCTTTCAAACACATCTCTAAATAAAGGCAGCTCAGACCCTGTGTGTTCCACTGTCTTCGGTTTCTTCACTACACCCCTTCTTTGCAGTTGAACCCAGACTTTCTTGCACTCTTCTTCTGTCAGAATATCAGTCTAACCATAATCCCTTGGGATTACCCACTGACTCCCTTGTAGAGGGGTGACCCATTAAAGCATAGCCAGTAAGTTATACCCTTTGACAGTGGGCCCATTTGCCCAAATGAAGACTTCTGGGACATAATAAAAAAAATGGAACCCAGATCTTTCTATCACATTATGTATTGCTGGGCCATACTGCCTTCAGCCTGCAACACAGGGGTTATCATCAGCAAGTTCTCCTTCAGGCTGGAGTTGAAGGCCTGGGAGGGACTGCACGGGAATTCATTCATCCACCATCTGCTTGTTTAAGAAAGGCCCTCATTTTTCCTCAGCTACTGAAAGGTAGAGGATGTTAAGCCTGCACACATTGTCTACAATCATTATCAGTTTACCCTTGAAAATAATTACTTGTACCCTCCAGCTCTGGAGTTTTAATGCCTACAAGCAGGTTGGCAGTTTTGAAGCTGGATCCATGAGGAAATACAGCCTGATCTGAAAATGCAAGGGTTGCCACGCTTTAGAGCCAGGCGTGGATATTTCTGAATAGAGAAACTTGTCATTTGGTTCATGTAAGACTCAAAACATCCTTTCAGCACATGATTAATATTGTTAGCTTCATGATGGCTGTTGCTTCTTCTCCTTTGCTCACCTTCGCTTGTTTACTCTCCCTCACCAAAAGAAACGAGACCTGAAAAGTGCCAGGAACGGTGATTCTGGTTACCGCCAACCCTACGCCTCTCCTGTGGGGGTGAGATAGAGAAGACTAATGATTGATTTGGGGCATGGTTTTCCTTATCCTGTCTATAAGAGTTGTACATTTTCCATAAATATTTTGTACTCTTTTCAAGTCAGTAAACTCTGATTAGAATCACTGAATTTTAAAATTAAAATGGATTATAGAAATCATCTTACGCCTTTTTCCTGAGTAGAGGCCAGCTCGTAACAGAGCTTGCAGGAAACTTGCTTTCAGTCAACGGTTGTTTTTTTTTTTTTTCAGCTTTCCCATGCAAATTATAAAAAACAGAAGTCATCATAAGTTTTATCTTCTTAGCTTCCATTTACTCTTCAACTTTAAATCTAACACTCTACCTGCCCTGTGGTAGTGCAGTGGTAGAGGTTTGACCAGGATCACTGAGGTCCCAGGTTTGAAGCCCCCAAGGTCGCCAGCTTGAGTGCAGGCTCATCTAGCTTGAGCACAGAGTCTCCAGCTTGAGTTTAGGGTTATCAACATAATCCCATGGTCACTAGGTTGAGCCCAAAGGTTGCTGGCTTGAGCCAAGGGGTCACTGGCTCTGCTGGAGCCCCCAGTCGAGGCATATATGAGAAGCAATCAAAGAACAGCTGGAGTGCTGCAACTACGAATTGATGCTTCTCAACTCCCTCTCTCCCTTCCCCTCCCACTAAAAAAAAGTAAATAAAAAAAAAATACTAAGCCTAAAATTCCAGTTAGAATATATTGATTTTTTTCATTCTAAAATATACGTTAAGATATTAAAAAATCATTCGGTTAAATATTAAGTTTTTAAAATTTGAGGTGATCTTCTATATATGTTTATACTTTTTATATAATTCTGCCTTTAAAAAATAAGTGACTTGCTATGATTTTTGTTTCCCAGTGTGATACTGGGTCTGTTTCACAATATGATGTTGATGATCAGTATATGATATTACATATACAAATAACACCTTTGTTCAGTCCTTTTTAGAGTGCTTTGGCCCCTAAAAAATGGAATTAGACATTTTCTGAAGAAAGTTGAATTACTAGTTGATTGGGAAAAAACGGTTAGCTTGCATAAATGCCGAAACAGGACTAGGTTCTCATAATTTGACTGTCAGCAATATTCAGATACACAGAAGTGCTTAGGAATTTCTTTTTAAAATGAGAATATCTAAAAGTCATTTTCCTCAATAAGGAATTGCTCTATATAGATGTAAATTCAATTTTCTATGCCCAAAAAATTGTTTGATGGTGGCATTAGATAAAATTATTTCATACTCATTATATCACTGGTGTTTTTATTAGTATATTTTAGCAATGTGAAATACCCTTATTTTCAGTAAATAAGCATATGGGCCAAGATTTTACTTAAATATTCTAGGCCCTGGCCAGGTAGCTCAGTTGGTTAGGAGGATGATCTTGACATGCCAAGGTTGCAGGTTCAATCTCTGGTCAGGGCACGTACAAGAATCAACCAGTGAATGTGTAAATAAGTGGAACAACAAATTGATATTTTTCTCTTTCTTTACCCCCCCCCCACCTCTCTCTAAAATCAATACAATTAAAATACTACCACGTTGGGACATTTTTTCTCTTTTGCCATTTTCTTTCCTCATGACCTTGAAAGCTAATGCTCTAAAAACCATTATGATAACAGCAGTTTTTCAAAGTGAATTTTATAACTATGTAATGCGTGTTTGGAGAGAAAGGTGAGTTTTCCTTCTTCATAATTCACAAGAACACTATTAATTTTATTTAGTCTAGTTTTTCCCAAATTTACTCACCCATGAAACTCATTTTCTACAAAATACCAGTTAACATCCTGCAGAACTGGCATTCTGCCCTTTTTAGGAAATACTGCTCTGATTTTTGAAGCCTGTGCACACACATATCCTTTAGATGCATTTAAAGCTATTTTGAACAATTTCCATTAGCTTCTTGGGTATAAAATACATCACAGTCTTATTTTATACAAATTTGGATTGCTCAGATAAAATGAGGTGACATAGAAAAATTAATGGAATTTCAATTTTGTGTACCTTTTAAACTGTTAAATAACAGAATGCGACTAAGAAAATTATACAGATCTTACTGGCTTAATTCAGTGATTCATGAGTTGGGTATTATCCAATCTAGCAGATAAAAAGGAGCTCTGAAGAGCTGTATAAAGCAAGATATTTTATAGGCAGAAAGAAACAAAAGCAGTAGGCATATGTTGATTGGTTACTTTTTTTATATGGAGCAAAGGGAAATCTTGGAACTGGGTCAGGTAACTTGAGCTGAGCAGGCAAGTGCTGGTTGGTTGACCTAGGCCTGCTTTTTCTGGGAGAGCTGAGCATAGAAATTTTAGAAGTAGGCTTTGGTTTGGAGCTTAGCATGAGCAACTCCATTTTGGGCCCAATCTGGTTCCTTTAATAGAACCACTGTGAATCTTCCTGAATGAAAATGTTGTTAATAATTGCCTAATTTCCAAGCTGTATAAATTGTATGGTAATTCACATGACAGCTCTACTCTTAGCAATTAATAGAAATATCTTCTATCTCTTGGTAAGTTTAGTCTTCAATTTTACCGTTTTTCAGAACCAGGCCCCTTATACTATATGTTACTAAGACTTTGTGACACTGTGAAAATATACTACTCACAAAAATTAGGGGATATTTCAAAATGAATATGAAGTGATAAAATATCCCCCAATTTTTGTGAGCAGTATATTTCATCCTATTAGGATGACTCACTTAAACCTTGAATGAAGACCAACCCCCATCCAAAAGAAATTGAATCTAACTAGCTTTCTACAGTCTCTTAGCCACAATTCTAATATCCCAAAGTTCTGAAAATCAAATGATTTTTTTATAAGTTTACAGCAGAACTCACAATTTAGCCCTGGCTGGATGGCTTGATTGGTGTAGAGCAGGGGTCCCCAAACTTTTTACACAGGGGGCCAGTTCACTGTCTCTCAGACTGTTGGAGGGCCGGACTATAAAAAAAACTATGAACAAATCCCTGTGCACACTGCACATATCTTATTTTAAAGTAAAAAAAACAAAACGGGAACAAATACAACATTTAAAATAAAGAACAAGTAAATTTAAATCAGCTGACCAGTATTTCAATGGGAACTGTGGGTGCGGATGCATCCTGTTCTCCTCTCACTGACCACCAATGAAAGAGGTGCCCCTTCCGGAAGTGCAGCAGGGGCCGGATAAATGGCCTCAGGGCCACATGCGGCCCGCAGGCCATAGTTTGGGGACCCCTGTTGTAGAGCATCGTCCTGAAGCATAGAGGTTGCCAGTTCAATCCCCTGTCAGGGCACATACAGGAACCAGATCAGTGTTCATGTCTCTCTCTCCCTTCCTCCCTCCCTCTTTCTCTAAATTCAATTTAAAAAAAATTTTAACACCTCACAACTTATATATAGTCTTTATTCTGTATATTTGAATATGCGGTACATTTGCTAAAGAACTATCACTGACCCAAGTCTTATTGAGGGGTTTCCATTACAGATTAAACACCATTGTTGCCTTCCAAAGTCCTAAAAGTTTTCAATTTTGATATACATTTGGCCCTTAAGCTTTCAGATGAAGTATTCCAGAAAGTAGAGCTAAAAGACAGAGAGATGGAAGATACAAGAAAGAATTAAGAAAATTAGAGAAACAATCCAGAATAGTCAATATCTAATAATACATGTTCCAGAAAGAGAGAAAGGCAGAATATATAGGGTGGGACTCATCAGTAAAATAATCCTAGCAAACTTCCCTGGACTGGATGACATTAATTTTCAATTTATAAGACCATGGAATTCCCAGCAAACTAGATCAAACTTAGATAAACTTATAGTAAGGCATATCTCTGTAGAATTGTAGAACGCTGGACATACTTGGGTAGCCTATACACCAGAGAGAATGGGGGAAGAGTCACATCCAAGACGGGAATCATGATGCCTTTGGATTTCTCAACAGCAACACTAAGAGATGGACAAGTGAAAGTTGCTTTCAAAATTCTAAAGGAAATTTTTTAACCATTTCTATACCCAAACTAATGATAGTCAAACTATCATTAAAATGGGGTGGTTTAATAGATGTTTCATGAATCAGATTCTTAAGAAATATACTGTGCTAAATGGAATTTCCTCTTCTTCCCTTTAGCCTTACAGAGATGAAAATAAGAAATGGCAACATCCCAGAAAACAGAGGAAAATTAAATATTAAAGAAAAGGAATAATTCATAAACCAAAATATTTCTGAATTAATCAGAGTCCTTAGTATCTCGGATTCTATCGGAAGTTTTATGATAGCAATTTGGAGAGTGATACTTCACCTTGTATTGCCCAGAGTTCTCTTTCAGTTCATAACAGAATATTCACAATATATAAATAGTTAAAATATTTTTATTTCACAGAGGACTCGGAAAAATCAATCAATTTTCTATTTATAAGGATTTAAAAAGTTTGAGTTTAACAAAACATTTTTTAGTCCTTATTTCTAGAATGAGGTTCTGAGACTTAAAATCTGATGTGCTCTTCAGTGTAAAAGCCTTGGGCTCCTCTCTGTGTTGACAGCTAGTTGGACCTCACTGGGAGGCTGCGCCGTTTGAAGAGTGGTACTGCTGCCAGGCCACTCTGGGAGCTCTCAATCCACAGACTCCAGCCTCTTCTGTTTCAGCCCCTGCCCAGTGAATGAATTAGGTCAGAAAATGACCACAGAAGGGAAGAACAGAACCTTCAGAGCTTGTTTATACAGTCAGTAAAGTTGCTCAGCAGCTAACTACAGAAAATACAGCAAGCCAAAGCTGTATTCCTTGAGATTTTTCTCAGAGCAGTTCAGCTGTCCACTTTTCACAACGATACAGCCTAAAACCTTTTTACTTTTCTATTTTAATAATTATCAGGGCAAACAATATATATTAAGGTTAACTTAAAGTTGAAAATGTCCAATGGGAAATACAGTGTGTCCGTAAAGTCATGGTGCACTTTTGACCGGTCACAGGTCAAAAGTGCACCATGACTTCACGGACACACTGTATGGTCTCATTTAATCACATTCAGTGTATATTGCCTATTCCCGTGTCCACCCAGTACCCACATCGACTTCTCAACCCCTTTGAGTATCAGTTTATTAGTTCTCTGGCACTTTTTCCTTCGTAAGTGTCAGCGTGCCTGGCTGGTTTTCTTTCCCTCTGTGGTCTGACCTGCTCCTCTTCCCTCAATGTATAGAATACATGTCACCTCTTGCAGAGCTTTTCGTGTCCTTTGCCCCCAGCCTACCTCCACCCAGGAGAATTCTTGCTCCTCCAGGTGAGTGTTAAGTGGGAGAATGGGATGCCATGTGTTTGCACTTGTAATGAGAAGAATAGAGTGCATGGCCCAGTGTGAGAAAGGAGGTGTGCTAGCACTTGGAACTGGCCTGCCTAGTTTTGGATTCCTTCTCTGCCACTTTATGTGACCTTGGGCAACTAACTTAACCTCTCTGTACCATAGTTTCTGCTTCTGTCATTGGGGGTCATAATAATACCTGCCTCATAGATTATTGTGAGAATTAAAAATATATATGTCCTGTGGAGGTGCAGTGGATAAAGCGTCAACCTGGAATGGTTAGGTTGCCAGTTCGAAACCCTGGGCTTGCCTGGTCAAGGCACATATGAGAAGTAACTATAAGCTGATGCTTCCTACTTCTCTTCCCACCCCCGCTTTTCTCTCTCTTTATCCTCTCTATAAAATCAACAAATAAAACCTTAAAATAATAAAAATTATATATATTTGAAGTGCAATATAACAGTGGTTAAGTACATGTACTCTGGAGCCAATTCCTGTGTTTGAATGCCTGCTATGTTACTCAAGCAAGTTTTCTGTTCCTCAGATGCTTCTTCTGAAAAGTAGGGTAAAAAAGTACCTACTATGTTCTCAAGGTAAAATAAAAAAGTACCTGCTGTTAGATTTGTTGAAAGAATTACACTATTTAAAATATATAAAATATGTAGGCCAGTGTCGGCAAATAGTAAACACTATTTAAGTATATTATGTGTATCATTAAAAGGCTTAGATAAGGGTCTGTCGTATGGTATGCACTCAAGAAATAATTGGTTTTACAGCGAATTCCCATTTTTTTAACAACATTCTATAAGTGGAAAGAAGAAAGGATCATTAAACAACTAAAATGCCACAGCTAATGAGTTGATGCTTCTCATCTCTCCCTTCCTGTCTATTTGTCTCTGTTTTTGTCTCTGTCTCTCTCTCATTAACAACAACAACAAAAAATTGTAGGTGCTCATTACAATGCTGGAAAATTAATCTGCTTCTAACCTTTTCTTAAATTATGTTGTCAGGGCTGTCAAAAAATGTAGCTTTTGGGCAACATATTTCAAAGTATTCACTAGTTTTCATTTACCCTGTCATGTCACATTCAGTATTACAGATTACAAGGACTGCATACAGGGTTGGGCAAATGTAGGTTTACAGTTATGAATTCGTGAAAAAGTTTATTATTTATTCATTATTGCATTATTTTCCATACAAATAACTGTAAGTCTACTTTTGCCCACCCATATATAAATTATGTATAAAACTGGTTTGAAGCTGGAATCAGTCTTTTTAACTTTGCTAGAGTGGTACATTGACATCTGCAGACCTGAGCTAGTGCTTTTAAAGTTCCATTGAAGAGAGTTTTATGTGATCCAGCTGTGAGGTGGAAGAGGCAAGTTTGAAGGTGCTTGATACGCATTCGTTGTGATGAACACTCATGCTTATTGCTTCAGTGTCCATGATGCTGTTTTTTTAGTAACTTTTAGTGAGTTTCTTCTTTGGCTGGAATATGTTTTGTTTAGTCTGCATTGTGCCCAGATTGGTGATTGAAAACCTTACACTTTCGCAGAACATTGCTTCATGGCTCTTTTCTGCTATTTTTATATCACGTGAATCGTTGCACATTTAAGCCATCTGCAAGGTCTGAGTGGAATGAGATAAAAGCTGCCATCACTCAGATTGACACTTGAAAAGCTGGTATTCATTTGGAGTTTAGTCCTGATTATCCTGTATATTTTAAAGTCTCAAACTTTATTTCGTGATGGTTGCTAATATCTCTAAGCCAAAAGTATGTCTGATTCAGTTTCTTTTAGTTGAACATTTGGTCACAGGGAGGAGATTTGCTCTGTTACCCAGAAGAATCTTTTAGGGACTCAGTTCTAATCCTACTGAGATAATAAGAACAGCAGGTTCCACTCCTGTTTTAAAAGTATGTTAGTTTTAATTAGCTCAGCAGGCCATCCGGTTTGGCATGCACATCATAGTGAATAGTAAAAACATAAGGTTCTGAAATTGCCAGATGAATACCTCAGAACAAATGTTTTTTGAATGCTTAGAGTATATACCACACCTATTAGATACTTGTCGAAAGTTTTTCTCAACATAGCAACCTTTTTAAGGTATTTACTGGGGAAAGCACTTAGATGAATGCAAGCCTGATGGGATGCTGCAGAGGAGATTTGTGATTAAAAATGCACCCTTGCCTGACTGGTGGTGGCACAGTGGATAGAGCATGACCTGGGACACTGAGGTCCCAGGTTCAAAACCCCAAGGTTGCCAGCTTGAATGAAGGCTCATAGACATGATCCCACGGTTGCTGGCTTGAGATGCAAGGTCACGGGCCTGAGTTCGAGGTCTCTGGCTTGAGCCCAAGGTCGCTGACTCTGCTGGACCAACCAAGGCAAGTATGAGAAGCAATCCGTTAACAACTGAAAGTGTCAAAACTACAGGTTGACGTTTATCTCTCTCCCAGTCTGTCTGTGTCTTTCTCGCAGAAAAAAAAAAATTGCACCCTCACACACTTATTATAGCTATACACAAATCTGTCATTTATAAGTATGTAGTTAGATTAGTCAGACTACCTTAAAGCCTTTCCAGACAGATTTTCTCAGCGCAGCTTTGCCCTGGGCTGTGGAAGGTTGGCTTCTGTGCTAAGGTTAGCTGGGATTGTATGAATTATGTAAAGAACAGATTTATTTCACAGTAAGAAGCTTCTTCAGTTTTAAGTAAAGTGGCCATTGTCACCAAGTGTCTCCTTTTCATGAATAATACAGTACTTTGGTAAGCCAGTTGTTATAAACTCAGGAAGTAATAGAATAAAATACAAAAATATTCTCTTATTTCCTGAAATGATAGACCAAAAATGCATTGATCTTCACAACTAATACAGCAGACTTTCCATTTTCAAAACAGGAAGATGGCAAAAATAAAACTCTGCTAAGAATCTAAGAATGGTGATACTGTTTTTATATCTTCAGTTACCTAATGTAAATCTCTATGTGATCTTGAGTAAGTCTCTTTGTGTTTCTGTTTCTCCCATTTTACTAATGTACTGTACATTGCCCAGAATACCTAAATGTTGTTTGTAAACTATAGCATTTTGAGCATAGATAACATAACATCTTTGTTTGCTTGTTTGTCTTTTTACTCATAAAAGGGACAACTGTAATTTTTGCTTAAAGACAGTTTGAAAGCATTTGAGGTAGGGGAGGACTTTATTTTACATGATTCTTTTGACTAATTGTATTTATTTTTTGTTAACTGTTTATTTCTTTGCTTAGCAGACAGAAGGGGGAGCACAGACAGACGGCCAGCAGTCACAGACACAAAGTAGTGAAAATTCAGAGAGTAAATCTACCCCTAAACGGCTGCATGTCTCTAATATTCCTTTCCGCTTCCGAGACCCTGACCTCCGGCAGATGTTTGGGGTAAGTCTCTGAAATCCTTTTATGGGTTTACAATTAAATATAACTTCACCCACCAGGTGTGTTATTATAGTCATTATTAGTACTTTAGGATAAAACTGTGAATAGATTGAGAAAGACTCTGGGGTATATCAGTGTTTTTATCAGAAACTTTCCCTATCACCTGTTTACTAGACATCAGCCTTACAAATTCCCACATAAATAAGGTGATCATTTGCTTGGGACATGAGACTTTCAGTGTTAAAGTAAGAACAAGATAGTAATCTCTACCTTTTCAGAGTGTTACGAATTAAATGAAATAATATCTGTGAAAATAAGTAGTACCTGTGTTTTTTTACGTCCTTGCTTATAATTCAACAGTCACGAGCAATATCTAAAATCAGATATAGGGGGTTAGTTTGCTATCTCTGCTGTGTTCTTCCAGCTGTTTAATTCCTCCTGAAATCACTGTCATGAAAACAGTGTAAGGGTGAAGGTTTAAGTTACTGGAGTGTGAATGGGTGCTGAGAATCTTTTGGGTGTTTCCAGTTTAAATTTGAGCAAACTCTTAACTTGAATTAGGACTAAGAGATAATTGGGGTTTTAATAATTTTGTTAGTATCACAACCTGGTTTTTGTCAGAAAAGCAAATCCCCTTCCTTAAGTCTTAGTGGCCACTTCATAGTGTCAAGACCCTGGCACAGAGTTCTGTTACTTTGGGCTGATTACCTGGACATATGTTGCACACTGAAGGCAAGGCCAGGGTTGAGATTTAATGATGTTTTTAAGAACTTGAAGCGAGCTTTTACATAGAAAATGGTAGCCAGCTGGTCTCCGAAAAGAGAGCAGCAGCAGATATAAAGGGCAGCATAAAGAATATAGGTTGCCCCTGGCTGGATAGCTCGGTTGGTTAGAGCATCATCCCAAGCACACAGGTTGCTGATTTGGTCTCCAGTCAGGGCGCATACAGGAGCAGATCGATGTTCCTGTCTCTCTCTCTCTCTCTCTCTCTCTCTCTCTCTCTTTCTCTCTCTCTTTCTCTTCTTTTCCTCTCTAAAATAAAGACAATATATATATAAAAGAAGAATATAGGTTGCATTTAAGAAGAAACTTGCTGGGAGTATATATTACTAGGTTTCCTACTGAAATATCAGAGATAATAAGGATTCTTAATCTGGAGCTCTGTGAAAATGGAATGCATTCTCATGTCAGAAGGGTGTGGTCCATTGAAGATCAGTTTAGGCGCTTACCAGTGACTTCTTGAAATGTATTTTCCATAAGGTACTAAGTGCAAAAAAATTAAATTTCCATGCAAGGAGTACCTGTTAGCTCTGTCTTCTTCCACCTGCTCAGTACCTATTACTTAGAAGGATGTTGCATTGGAAAAGAGCAGGAATTTCATGCTTGTTCTATTAGCTCTGTAAACTTGATAGATTGCTTCCTTTAACCTCACTATTTTAATCATAAAGGAAAGCAGTTCTTACTCTAGAAGGATGCTATAGGGATGCATTAAAACATGTAAAAGAAAACCTCTAAAGCACCATACAAATCTTCGTTTTATAGAATAGGTATGGGGAAAAAAGAAAATGCTCTTCTACCTAAAATAACATGTTCTTGTTTCCTTGTTTTTTTAATGTTTATTAAGTGATGAAGCAGGAAGCAAGCCCAGAAGTCTTAATCTAGAAAATTTGGGCTCTTAATACATGTTTTTTATAAAGATAGTAATGTTTCAGCACAGTGAGAAAGCATCATTTCTGTTTGGCTCTTTTCATTTTTAGTTTTTGCGGATTTCTTAAAGTCTGATTTGAAATCCAAGTGAAATTGATAGTTGCATATATGAGTTCAGTACTCAGAGTTCAGTACTCGGAGAGAAGTGTGAGCTAAAAGAATGTCTGGAAAATTACTGGACATCCCTTCAATGCAGTTTATCCGAGTATTGATTAGGCAGGCAGTTTTGTTACTCTATATCCATCTTATCCAAATAATTACTGTTTGTATATGCCCTTCTAGTCAGCTGTTAGCTACCTAACAGTAGAGTTTTTTAGGCTTTGTGGTTTTAGCTTTGTTTGATTTTTCAAATGTTAAAATATTTAATTACAAAACAAAGTTACTATTTAAAATATTCTTGATGATGTCTATTATAAAAAGATTAAAGTGGTAAATAGGCTTTTATGTAATGTCCATGAATGTTTAAATCAGGGATCCCCAAACTGCAGGCTGCATGTGGCCCCCTCAGGCCATTTATCCGGCCCAACCGCACTTCCGGAAGGGGCATCTCTTTCATTGGTGATCAGTGAGAGGAGCACAGGATGCATTTGCACCCATAGTTCCCATTGAAATACTGGTCAGTTTGTTGATTTAAATTTGTTTGTTCTTTATTTTAAATATTGTATTTGTTCCCATTTTATTTTTTTACTTTAAAATAAGATATGTGCAGTGTGTATAGGGATTTGTTCATAGTTTTTTTTATAGTCTGGCCCTCTAGCAGTCTGAGGGACAGTGAACTGGCCCTCAGTGTCAGGTCCTCCAGATTTGATCGGGGTCTGCTTCCCTTCCACTCTGTGTCCTCTCTGAGCAGGCACATGTGTGCTTGGGTTTCAGTCACACCTTATGCGAGAACGACAAATGAGCCGTTTCTAGTTCTGAGTGTAACCTTTAGGTCTGGCCTCCAGACCCACATAGATTACGTGGAAGTCTCTAAAAACCCCTGGTTTAAATATACTGGAAAATAACATGTATTCTATAGTAATAACAGATATATTTATTGACTTGGAAAGCTGTTCATAGTATCTTAAGTTAAAATATAATAAAAGTAATTTGTGGCAGTATTTCCTTAATGCTACAAGCCTAAGGAAGAGCCAGGAAAGCTGTATACCAGAACTAGAGTGGGGTTGCAGGTGATACTCACTTTCTGCTTTCCCTTTTCCTTTTTATTTTTCTATATTATAATTTACAGTGAACATGATTTACTTCCATAAATTAAAGAAATAAATAATGGGAAGCAAAATAACCTTCAAATCTTTCTACTTAGGCTTTAATTTTTAAAAATGAGACTTTTGACCCTGGCCAGTTGGTTCAGTGGACAGGCTGTCAGCTCGGCCTATTGATGTCCCAGGTTTGATCCCCAGTCAAGGCACACAGGAGAAGTGACCATCTGCTTCTCTCTCCCCTTCCCACTCCCCCTCCCACAGCCAGTGGCTCTATTGGTTCTAGCATGGCCATGTGTGCTGAGGCTGTCTCATTTGGTACAAGTGTGTCAGCCTCAGACGTGAAAAATAGCTCGGTACTCAAGCATCGGCCCCAGAGAGGGTTGCCAGATGGATCCTAGTTGGGGTGCATGCAGGAATTTGTCTGTCTCCCTTCCTCTCACTTAAAAAAGGGAGGGGGCAATTGAGACATTTAAAAAATTAGAGGTGTAGTGGGGAAAATCCCTAGTTCTTGCTCATGTGAAGAAACTTGTGATAGGGTAACTCTTTGGTTATGTTCTGTAAACACCTTCTACCATACAGAGGTGAGTTAATATCCGAGTTGAGTGAATTGAAGGAAGGAGTGGAAAAGGAGAAATTATCAGCTCAAACTGGTATCGGGACCTACCAACAAATAGAAACATGGATATATTAAGTAGATAGTTTAAAAGGAAAATAAACTGGGTTTGTGGGGTTTATTTGTATGTTTGTTTTTCAGAAGAAAGTGAAGTATGTGGATAAAAATCTAGCCATAAAAAATTTTCTTATTTTTGTCTCTGCAGCAATTTGGCAAAATCCTAGATGTAGAAATAATCTTTAATGAACGTGGCTCTAAGGTAAGTTCCATTTCAGCATTAAGCCTGCTTGTTTTCTTTTGGTTCTGTTTTATTCTAAATAGTAAGTAATCAGAGAAGTTAGGCTGTTTTTCAAGCCTGCGCAAAGTATCTCCAGCTATCTAGCTTGGATTAGATCTCTAAAAATAAGCTGCCACATGGCCAAACTTTATCTTAATACTTAAATTGGAAGAGCAATGAGTTAGGAGACACCAGTCCTTCATCAGACTTCAATTTGCCCTAAGCTTCTTATATTAAAGGAAAGAAGAGGAGACTGAAGAAAGTGAAATTCTTTGAGAATTCTATTCTGAATTTTCTCAGGACAGTTCAGCATTTAAAAATCAAACTTTGAAATGACAAACGTAGAACAAATTGACTATTTCAGTTGTTCAGTTGACTTGCTCTCTCTCTTTTTTGACAAGTCTTCAATAACAGTATAGTGACTCAGGAATTCATTAGGAACTGGTTTCATCCTGTGAGATAAACCCAGCTAGGCAAGCTGCAGAATGTAGTCACTTTAGTCACAAGTACAGTGCGTGATTGTTTTTACATCAAAATAGAAGAAGTAACAGTGTGTGATTTGATATGTGTTCCATGCAAGAACTGACATTTTAAATTAAAACTTATTTTCTCTTAATGTATGATTTTCTATTAACTTCTCAATCTGTAGGATTTCGAATTTTATACACCAAAATAAGCAGCGATGCATTTTAGGAATGAGTGAATGGTAAAGTCTTACAATGGCATCGTGAGAAAAAGATTTAATGAACTGAATTTCAGAAAGTTTTATTTGGAAGTTTTCTTTTTCCTCAACAAATCAAATACACCCCACAGACAAAGTCAGCTGTGGCCAAGCTTTATGAATATTTACCTTGCTATGTTCAGTTCTACTTGCATTTCTGGGTAAGGTTAGTTTTTTAAACTAATTTTTATTTAGTTAGCTCTACTGAACTTTGACAATAGTCCCTGGCTATGTTTAAATCTCTGAGAATGTAATTAGAGAAAACTCATTTACAGTATTTGTTTTGTTTAACTTAGTATTTATCTCTCTCCAATTTCTTATTCCAAGTCATCATCCTTTGGGAATTAATAACACATATCTGCTGCCCCCATCTGTTCTAATACAAATGTATGTACTGTCTAATGCTCCTGATCATTATTCCCTTCCTTTATAGAATGCGTCAGCACTAAAAGTGTTTAATTCTGACCATAATAATTATTTGTTAATATTAAAGAGGTAATTATACTCTAAGCTTCCAGTTTTCAATTAAAACAAAAAAGATTATTATGCCTATACAGAACTTTCTCCAGCATTCACTTGGTAAGTATTGTTAAAGTGGGATTGATTCAAACTAGAACCAGTAAAACTGTTTATGCTTGTAATTTCCTCACAGTGGATTTCTGATTTCTTTGTCGTATAGTTTGCTTTATTTTTTGTGACCTTTTTTAATACAAGGTAAAAAACTTACAGTGGTTTAAAGATAAGCACATGAATATAAAATAAATATGTGAAGATTATTGACTACACTGTTTACCAAAAGTAGCAGTTTAAATGTTTTTGGTTTTTAAGTGTGTACTGAAAGTATCCTTCACAAGACTAACAACCAAAAGCCCAGTATAATTTCATCAGGCATTGAGGACTTGCTCCTATTGAGAAAATAATTTGATTGAATTCTTTGAAGCAAAGGAAATTGATCTTTCTTAAGGTTTCTTTCATTGACTACAAGGATTTTTAAATTTACCCAGTTTAATGGCTTCTCCCCTGTAATTTTCATTTTAAATGACACAACCTTCCTTTTCTCTTAGGGGAATCTAAAAGCCTATGCTGCTCCTCCCAGCTAACACTGTGTCCTCACTGCCCCTTTCCCTTTGGGCTGCTGAAGGCAGACAGCCTAGTACTATAATTGGTCAGTGTTTTTAAAAAGCACAGAATTCAGGATTGTCTTGAATCTGCCTTCAAGAACTGATACAAAACCTGTCTTCACCCTTTTGAATGGTTGTTATCTAAAGTTGTTTGCTGGAACGAGTTCCTCTGCAACTGTTTGAGGCTCATTAATAGAGATTTGTTTTGAAGTCAAACCTAGATACCTCTTCTGGAATCCACCTAAGATAAATTAACCAGTACTTTTCTTTTTGTAAATGAAGTTTAGGTTCTCATATCTAACAATGTTTGGGGCTTACTATATACAATTACAACCTGTCCTGAGGGGAACTGGAGAAAAGAAAATTTATGTGGTCCTATTGTTTAGTTAAGAGTTGTTGTTTTAAGAGTGCTTTTCTGTACAAAAAAATAAATAGCTTTATTGAATTTTTTGAAGCAGTAATGGGAAAAGTAGTCACGAATTAATTCTGAGATAAGTGATACTTACATGTAATGCAGTATTTAACTAAATGGCTCCAAAACAAAAAACAACTCGTTAGCATGTCTTATTTTTATGAGACTTTCATCTTAGGGGTTTAGAATATACCCTCTGAAAGTGTAAGTGGGCACACTTACTCTGGGGTGCCCATCCCTCCCCTGCCTGCCAATATTCTGCCTTTGCACCTAGCCTGCAAAAGGGAACTCCTGTTCTCCAGGAAGTAATTATTTCTTTGTTACTGTTTTTCTTTTTTCTCTTTTGACCTTAATACTCTACATTTGGTTTACTTAAATTATGGATGAATATGTATCATTTACATGCATACACATGAACACTGTATATTTAAATTATTTCATGCCATTAAAAAAAATCTTTTTACTCCCCACTCCTTTATATAAACATAAATCAGCTGTACTTAATTTTCTGTGATTACTGAAACAAAAATAAACTGTCTTTTTGAAAATGTTCAATTAGAATATAGGATGAAAAATGGTGTCCCTGCCCAGAAATGAACTAATGCACTCCAACAGAATCTAGAAAAGGATCATACAGATTTTTAATTCTCCAGATTTCACTAGTCATGACAAAGTATTAATAGAAACAAGTAGATCTAGGTAGAGGGGCCATATATCCTGGTTTACCTAGGATAGTCCCAATTTATACCTGTTGTCTTAGCATAATTATTACTAATGTTCCTTTTTTCCTTTAAAATGCCAGTTTGAACAGTAAGTTATATTGTCACTCTTTTTTATAGATCCTTTGAGTAACAACTTTTAAAAGCACCCTTTTTAAAACGATTATAAAAGGAAAACTTGATGTTCAATGAGAAGTAAAAAAAAGAACACCTAGCTCATTAGAATATTATCGGCCCTGGCTGATTGGCTCTGCGGTAGAGCATCAGCCCGGTGTGTGGAAGTCCTGGGTTCGACTCCTGGCCAGGGCACACAGGAAAAGCGCCCATCTGCTTCTCCACTCCACCCTTCCCCCTCTCCTTTTTCTCTATCTCTCTCGTCCTCACCCTCAGCCAAGGCTCCATTGGAGCAAAGTTGGCCCGGACTCTGAGGATGGCTCATGGCCTCCGCCTCAAGCCCTAGAATGGCTCAGATTGCAGTGGAGCAATGCCCCAGAGAGGCTGAGCATCACCCCCTGGTGGGCATGCCGGTTGGATTCTGGTGGGGCACATGCAGGAGTCTCTGTCTGTACCACACCCCCCAGCTTCTCACTTCGGAAAAATAGAAAATAAAAAGAGAGAATATTGTCATGTATTTCCTTCCAGTTTTTATTCTCACGTAGAATCTTAAACAGAACTCTAAATAAGGGTTACCCAGTCAACCCCAGTACTCTGGACCTTGCATTCTTTGCTAGGCACTTTGAGTGCCTTGAGAACTTGTTGCTTTTCTAAGTTTATCCCATTGCTGAAACTTAAATTTTCCACTATCCTGTTCATTATCACCTAGCCCCATAACAAATTGTGATAATTATTAAGCTTATTAAGTGAAGAAATATGTGGATTCTAACACTTATATTTTTCATAAAGTTTTTTCAACATACTTTTGGTATAGTTGTTACTTGAAGGGATAGGTATGTATTATAAATACTGAATGTGTAACTTTTCTTCAGACAGTGCCAATAATAATTTGACTGAAGGACTACAAAATAGAGCACAGCAACAATTATTGAGATGTCTAGCAGATTTTTAGTTGATTTCTGGAATGGGGGTGGGGAGGTTCTGGGTTTGGATTAGGCTTAAGTTTAGGCTAGAGTTAGGGAAGATAAAATCTCTATTCCCATTCTTCAGACACAAGTAATGTGCTTTAATTTCTCACCTGTTTTCTTGGCTTTCGATTTCATGAAAAGGGGAATTATTTATTTCTTTTAAAATATGGTCTTTGAAACAGCACTAAGTCGGCTTTTGTGATTTTCCAGTAAAATTTGATAGGTAATGTTGAAGTGAAATATATTTCATTATACTTAAGTGAATTAACAATGCATGTATTTCCAAATGGCTTAGTTTATTTTCTTTTATTACCATTTTATGAGTTTTAGTTTTATTTTTCTTTTATTTATTTTTTAATTTCTGTGTTCTGGCCATACCCAGGAGAACCGTCTGCTTTTGATTTCTCCCTAAAAAGTTACATGGTAAATTTTCTTTCTCATTCTTCTGAGATGGAAAAATTCAAAGATTATACAAATAAAAAGTACTTTTACAATGCTTATCTTATTGCTTGTTATTTATTGCAGTCTGAGGCCAGACTAAAAAGGTGACAGTTATTCGGCTCCTATATGCCCTTGATGATGTCAAGTCAGGTGATAAAATTTTTGTCACACTCGGAAGAAGCTTCAGTCACAACTGATAAATACACCATTCCTCAGTTTCTAAAAGACAACTAAGATAGCTGCCAATCACTATTGTAACACTGGTGTGTTTAAATTGTTAACAGAGGAAGACTTTGGGAACTGAGAACCTTGGGTAAGGTATGAAGCATGTAGACCTGCATTGTCCAGTGCAGTGGCCGTATTAAACTTTTGAAATGAGGCAAGTCTAAATTGAGATGTGCTCTAAGTGTAAAATGCTCATAAATTTTAAAGAAAAGAATGTCAAACATCTTACTCATGTTTTTATATTGATGCCAGTTTGAAATTATAATATGTTACATGCTAGTGGGTTAAATAAACTATATTATTAAAATTAATTTTACCTAGTTTTACTTTTTTAATGTGGCTAATAGAAAATTTTAAGTTACATGGATCGTGTTCTGTTTCTGATAGTGCTGGTATTGAAAGACATCAACATCATTTTTAAATTAAAAGTTTACTTTTTTCAATTTTTTACCTTCTTACATACCTTATATATTTACTCTTGTTAAAAGTTTGAGATGAGCCTGGTTGGGTAGTTCAGTTGGTTAGAGTGTTGTCCTGATAAACCAAGGTTGAGGGTTCTATCCCGGGTCAGGGCATATACAAGGAGCAACTAATGAATGCATGAATGAGTTGAACAACAAATCGATGTCTCTCTCTCTTTTTCTCTTTCTTTCTCCCTCTCTCTCTAAAATAAGTCAATAAATAAAATGTTTAAAAAAGAGTTTGAGATTAAATTTTAGTTTGAATTTATTCAGACTGGTTATTTTGTTTCCCTGTTTGATACACTAAATGTTTATTTTGAAGCTCATCTAAGGAAAATGTGTTAGGATTAGACATAATTTTATTAATTTAATTTTTAAGAAAGAAAGTTTTGAATGGCCAAACTTAATCTAATGATTTTTAAGAAAACACATAATTTCATGTAGGCATATTTTCCGATTAGTAACTTTGTAAGCCTGGATGACCTGTGAATATCCTTAGCTCAATTCCTGGCACATTTTTAAAAATACTGTCATTAAAGAACATTGTACATTAAAACAAATGTGCTGGCTTTACTTGAATTAATAATCTTGAAACCAAATTGTAAATATGATAGATAAGTAAGCATTAAGTTGAATCAATGGAAAATAACCTGTTTGAAGTTTCAACACGAGAGAAAAGTATTTTAAGACCAATACTGTAAAAGTGCTGGTTATGCTTCTTACCTTCCTAATCAGACTTTAATTCTGTGAGGTATGCATTGATTTTCTATTGCTTCTGATCAATTTACCGCTAATTTGGTGGCTTAATACCACACAGATTTATTGTCTTACAGTTCTGGAGGACAAAGAAGTCCAAAATGGGTCTCACTAGGATAAAATCAAAGTGTTAGAAGGCTGTATTTCTTCCAGTAATTTTAAGGGATAATCAACAACTTCCTTGCCTTTTTCAGTTTGAGGCGGCCCACATTCCTTGGCCTGTAGCCCCTTTCCAAATATGTTAAGCAACAGTTGCCAGTCCAGTCTTTCTCAGGCTGCTCCACTCTGATTCTGACTCCCCTGTTTCCCCCTTTCACATATAGACACCCTTATGATTACATTGGGCTCACCTGGATAATCCAGGATAATCTCCGCGTCTCAAGATCATTAACTTAATCACATCTGCAAAATCCCTTTTGCCATGTAAGGTAACATATTTAAGTTTCTTTTTTTGTTTGTTTTGTTTTGTTTACAGGGACAGTGAGAGAGGGATAGATAGGGACAGACAGACAGGAACGGAGATGAGAAACATCAATCATCAGTTTTTCGTTGCCATTGCGACATTATAGTTGTTCATTGATTGCTTTCTCACACGTGCCTTGACCGCGGGCATTCAGCAGACCAAGCCACCCCTTGCTGGAGCCAGCAACCTTGGGTCCAAGCTAGCGAGCTTTTGCTCAAGCCAGATGGGCCTGCGCTCAAGCTGGTGAGCTCATAGTCTTGAACCTGGATCTTCCGCATCCCAGTCAGACGCTCTATCCACCGCGCCACCGCCTGGTCAGGGTAGGGTAACATATTTATAGGTTCTGGGGATTAGGACAAGGGTGGGAGGGCATTATTCTGCCTGCCACGGGCCTATTTATCTTCACACGAAAGAAAGAAATTCTCTTCCTTTGTTTCATGTACAGCCTACAAAGTATAAATCAGGCCTTCCTCTTCTTACCCCAGGTAAAGATACCCATAAACGTGGCTTTATTTCCATGTCTTTGGTATCTTGATTAGCATTTCCTTTGAAGTATAAACACTGCTCTTTTTAAAACAATTTAAAGAGTTTGAAGGTGAAATTTTGTTCCAGAATATTAACGTCATTATTGACAAAAATCTTATAAGCAGACTTCAATGTTAAACTTGGTCATTGCTGACTGCAGTGTCCGTGCTTATGCTACCTCTCTGTGCTCTATTGGAACTGCAGTTACCATGTCACGGGTATCCTGTCAGCACATTCCAAAAAGGAAGGTCATAGAACACATTTAGCAATTAGATTTGAGAAAGAAAATTATAAGGATTTTAAAACTAATGTAGTTTAGTAAAGAAACTACTGAAATTATATTTCAAAGCTGAATTTCTAATTTCCTCACCATTAGCTGTCGGAAGAAGCTACGTGGAAGGAAGAAGGTGTGTTGGAATTCTGAGCCTTGTTGATGCTTGATTACTTAACCTCAGTTTGAATCAGTTTCTTTGCCTTCTAAATGAAACCAACAGATTTATCCTTTCTACCCCATGGTTGTATTTAAATGACAAACATGAATGTGTATATGTAGATATAGTCATATACTTAAATTAAAAACCTACCTTTAGTCTGCACATAATCTGCTGTACAAGTAATAATTTATTAATTCAACCCAGGGCATAAAATTATGAGGCTGTGACGGTCAGTTGGATTACAGCTAATAATATTAATAAATTATGATACAAAAATTTATCGCTATCTGTGACCTCTCTTAAAAGATTTAACTTGATGCAGGATTCTTGAGAATTGAAGATCTAGTTTCCTGTCTTCAGCAGATCTAGTGTAGACAACAAATGGTGTAATTAATTAGTAACTTGCCCTGTATATCTTGAGTTGTCAAAGTGGCTATATAACATGTTGACATCAAAATTTGATTTTCAAAATGGGTTTCCATTGATATTTGCAATACATTTACATTTTAAGGGAAGTATTAACTAAAATTTTCCATAATATTTCATCCCAGTCAGCATGCATTTAAAATTTTCTATCAGCTTAGCATTGCGCAGTCTAACGTGGGTGGTTTTTATAAAAAGGTTGACTACCCCTGGTAGGGTATTGATGGTGATATCCAAATTGAAGATAGAGATGACACATTGGTCTTCTGCATGGATGCCATCCAACCATGTAATCTTTTATAAAGCTGAGTAACTAGATTCTTCAAAATGATGGAGTTACTTTTTAGAATATTATTAAGCAATTCACACTGTTTCCCATCTCAGTTAAAAGCATGTTTTGTGTGTATAGGATTGTGCATGCCATTAAGCTGTAAAGCAGAATGTGTGAACATAAAGGGTCCCTGGTATCCTATAGTGGAGTGTTCCCAGAATGCTGGAGGGACAGCGAAGCTGTGAAGAAATGAAGCCTTTCCCAGAAAATCCTAAGAATTTACCACCCTATAAATTAAATAGCTCCAGAAAAAAATTATAGTTCAGAATGGAAAGATAGGACAAAGCAACTGGTGTGAAACTGGTATAATACTTTATGAAATAGTTGTATAAGAATACAGTATAGTAAATTCTGCTGATGTTGAAATTAACAGTATGATTATAACCCCTACGTTCTTTTCAAATATGATGTTACCAATGAAGTGGGTCAACTCCCTTGTCTCCTGTTTTGTCCACATAATGAATTAAAGTTTTATTTTTTTTATTGCAGTATCTACAATGCACAAATAAAGTAATCCTAACTCGAGGTAGCAACTATATTACTGTTTAATGATATTCCTTTCTTGATGAATAGTATGCAACTGATGTCACTAATGTAGATCTCATTTCTATTGGCTTTCTTACTATTCCCTTTTTCTCCATAGTGTGTAGAAAATTGCTAATACGTTTAGTTGCAGGCGTAAACGTCAACAAATGTACAACTTACGCAAATTTGGGTAAGCAGTTTTCTGAAATTCAGCTGAACATACAGAGGTGGGCAAAAGTAAGCTTACCGTGGTTCGCTTGGAAAATAATACAATAATTGATAAACAATACAAGAGTAAACTGTTTCACTTACATTACAACTGTAAACCTACTTTTTTGCTCACCCCTATATTTTCACTCTGTCTGGTGGTTTAAAATTGACACTGAGCTTTGCTTAGAGATAGTTTCATTTGCTTAGGTAAACCTGAGTGCTTTTCTTTCCCACACCTAACACCTTCAGGAGCATACATCGAGTTTGTGTCTTATACTTTCTGGTTTCCAAAATAATTAATGGTGAGATAAGCAAGAGGCAAAGTGGTGTTAAAATGATTAGACCTCCTAAAAATCTCATTATATAATGATTATGCTTAAATATCAGGTTTCATATAGAAGTTACTAGGGAGTAATCTATTAAATTAAGTATATTTTTTAGTATTTTATATAAGGGACCACATGCATTAACAGCATGACTTGAGAAAGGTAGGCCATTTTAAAAAAAACTCAGAAAAAATTTTTTTAAAATAATGAGATTCTTGGTTGAATAATTTGACCCGAGTAACTCTATACCTGAATTTTGGTCTGGCCTCACATGCTTTATGTTTTATTTTATTATTGTTATTATTGTTAATTATATTATTATTATTATTACTACCACTACTGTTCTTTTATTCTTTTATTGGATTTCATTTCCCTTTAAAAAATATGCATGGTCCACAAATGTGACTTCGGGAGCATATTGCTGAGTTGTTGCTGATGTCAGTTTCATACTGTGATATTTTTTTCTCTATTTACCAAGAGATCAGTATTTCAATATAACGATATGCATGTTTTCCCCCCTTCTCCCGCTGCATGCAGGGATTCGGGTTCGTAACTTTCGAGAATAGTGCTGATGCAGACAGGGCCAGGGAGAAATTACACGGCACCGTGGTAGAGGGCCGTAAAATCGAGGTGCATGTCTTCAATAATTCAATTTCTGGTTTATATTTTTGTTTCTCTTTTTGTGTATTGCCTCACTTATTTCACATTTGGAACCCTGTCTTGTTTGTGTGTGTGCATACATGTATGTGTGTTTGTACCTCTGTCCTTCACTTTCTTGCACTAAAATGTATAAAAGTAACACTTCTGTCCTCCTCCTCCACCTCTTTTTGTTGTTTGGGGGGTTTTAATTTTGGTTTACTTGTGTGCGTGCGTGCGTGTGTGTGTGTATTTTTCATTTACATTTATCCTCCAAAGTGTTCATCCTTCTGCTCTCTTGATTTTTTTCCTTTGCTTCAGTTTGCGAGACTCCAAATTCCTGTGATCAGGCCAAAATAAAACTAAGATGTCTATAACTATCCAATATAACATTGTGTCCTGCAATAAATCAAGGGGCCGGCCAATGCCTTCCCTCTCTCTTTGTTTGGAGGCCAGTTCGCCTCCATGTGGGTGTGATAAGCAAGGACTAGAAGATCATAGAGGTTGTGGGGAGGGAAGGAGGGAATAATCCAAAACTCGTGGTTTTTAAATATATTTAATATCAAGAATTTCAGCAGTTAATGGATAGAATCCCCCAAGGGTCTGATTGCTGGTGAGCGTGCCGACAAGCACTGTGATTGAGTCAGCCCCTGGTGTTCACGTAGGCCTTCTTCATAATGCAATGAAGGTTAACTGGCCCCTTCCCCCTTTCCCAACTTTGAAAAGTATGAAATAAATATAAAAGCCACCATTTTGAGTAAGATGTCTGCATATTTTGCTTTTTTCCCCCCTCCCTTTCCAATGGTTTAGCATTTAGGGCCCTTCACTTGACTCACTCTTTCCATGGTAACTATACACAATGCTGGCGATGGTGCCCGTTGGCGGTAAGTGAAACCATGAAGCACTAGAGAAGAAGCTTTATGAAATGTAATTACAAAACAATTAAAATAAGAAAGAAAAAGTCCATCTGCCATCTCACATTAACACAACAAAATGTGACTTGACTTGTTGCTCCTCTTCCTTTCCCTTCCCCTCTTTTATTTTCAATGCTGTTGAGTAATGCTGCCTGGACTTTGGATGTACATTGTTTTGTAGCAGTCTGAGCTGTTTGATACTGACGCCATGGTGATTTTTCCCCTTGCACATCTTACTCAGAGTTACTGAACTCCAGTTTGGCTGGTTTTATTAATGCACTTCCCACCCCTGCTTCCTTTCCTACTACTTTTTCTCTTTCCCAAACCTTTGTTTAGAGCTGTAACTGTATTTTCTTTGCCCTTGATGGCTCTCCTTCCCGCCCGTGACTCCCTCCCCGACCTTCTCTGTTCCCTTTTTGTTCTCATTACCGAAATTATGTTCCTGTCCTTTTCCCTTTTCCCTGCCCACCCTTTCTGTCTGTTCTATGCAGCTGTTGGTCTCTTGCTGACTGGTGGTCCCTGATTGGTTCTGGCCATTTTTCTTTTACGTGCTTGGGTGCATTCTGCTGTAGCAGCTAGTGTAAGCTCCAGCCCCACTCTAATTCCTGTCTGTGAGAGCCTTGCTCTTCACTTCCTCCCTTCTTTCCAGAAGTGATTGTTTTTCCTTTTATTTGTGTGTGTGTGTTTTTTAACAGCATGCTCTCAGTCTCATCATTGTTGTACCCCATTCTTTTTAAATGTGAAATGTTTGTATTATTTGGTGGGTCAAACTAGAGTAAATGGAGTTTCAATCTCTTTTCCTCACATACGAATATAACCACTATAAAAATCCTAAAAGACATATTAAGATATATTTAGTTTCAATTCTACCTAGAAATGATCCTTTCGTAACTCTACAAATTTAACATAATGTAAACCCCCAGAGGCCAAATAAGACATTTATATTTTGTATGTTTGATATTATTTTTCAAAACTGGCCTGTTTTATGATGTGACAACATGGTATATAGTCAAGTTTTTTGGTGAGGCTTCCCCTCCTTGTCAGAGCTCTGAGGCTGGTTCTGCCACTGGGCTGTGGTACCCGGACTGTAGCTTCTTTCATCTCCTCTTTCTTGGCACCATCTTTGTAACACTTGCTCACCCTGGTGCTGAGCATGCTTTATGCCCTTCTGTAGTGAAGGTGGAGAGTACCAAAAAACGAAAGGAATATCAGCTTAATTTCTCTCATTTCTTTTAAATGCCTAATTTAAAGACCTTCGAAAAACTTTATTCATAAATAGGTAGACCACACAGTCTAGAAAACTCACAATAGTTCCAAAGTCTTTCAACATGGAAATCTAACTTCCTGTATTTGTTGACTAATTCTGAACAGTAAAATCTTAAACAAACATACCAAAAATGCTGACCACTAAAGTAGTTGAAATCCACAGATTTATTTTCTTCCTATAAAGCTATTTCCTGACCCATGTGGCAAGCCTCTATTTTATTAATGAACTTCAGAGTTCATGTGACAACGGTCTCTAATTAACCGTCTTTCCATATTTTCTATAATGCAGAAACTCTCTAGTAAGTGACCTCCAAGGAACTTGCTAATATATTTTTTCTTTGGAGTGCTGGGTGGTAACATGGCCCTAGTTTTCTGTCTGGAGATAAAGAAACTGCATTTTACTCTTGTTAGCCTCATTTAATAAACACTTTAATTAAAATACTATATATTAATATTTTATATGCTATATTATTTATTTAAATCAATGCTTTCTGAATTTTACATTTTAAACTGAGTACTATGTTATTGCATGAGCAACTTTCATGTTCCTTAATGTGGTCTGCTTCCCCCCCACCCCTTCTTTCTATTTTTAGGTGAATAATGCTACAGCACGTGTAATGACCAATAAGAAGATGGTCACACCTTATGCAAATGGTAAGAGATTATAAATCATCTTCAGAATGATGTCATTTATTGTATAAATATAAGTTTTTCGTAAGCATCAAAGAATCTCTTGATTTCAGTCTTAAGACAGTTTGTTTCATTTACATAGGAGGGTATTTTATTTTTAGAAATGAACTTTTGTTTTAGAGGCAAGCTAATTTTTTTAGTTCTTCAGGTGTTATGGTCTCAGCAAAGTTCATTTGATGCACATTGAGAACATGCATTTGAGGTTACCTATTATATTCAGTCAAGTTAGGTCCACTAGAGCTCCGTCGTTTTTTAGCTGCCATGGTTCTTTGTAATATATTATTAGGCTTGTCCATAATATTTTTGGGTGCTCACCTACTCTCACTTTTACTGCTAATTCCTATTCATCTGAGCATGAGTAGACTAATTCTTGACCCCTTGCTCTCCTTATTTCTAGAGGTAACAGTCATGGGAATGTGTGTGTATATTCTATTTTCTATTCCGTGACTAAATGTTATATAGTGAGTGTTAAAATTGTTTTTCATTGGCCCTGATGGGGGAGTCGGGGGCTCAGTGGATGAAGCGTCATCCCGCACACAGTCATGAGTTTATTCCCCGGTCAGGGAATGTATGAGAAGCAGTCAATGAGTACACAACTAGATGGCACAACTAAGTGGAACAGCAAGTTGATGCCTCTCTTTCTCTCTCTCCCTCTTAAGAAAATTTTCTGTGACTATTTTGTCTTAACAGAAACAGAACTTTTACATCAGTTGTGATACTTAATCTAGACTCATGTTCTCTAAATGAAATGGGTTATAATTTTATCAGCTGTGCAACAGTGGTTTTGCAAATTATGTTCTATGGGAACATCCTGGGGAAACTGAAAGGGTTGAGTCCTGAGACCTCCAGCTCTACTTTGGTCTGTGCAGCACATTCCCCTATTGTATATTTTAGAGTTCTGCAATATTTATCTAGAATAAAAAGGGAATTTCTTCCTTTTTAGGGCTTTGTAAAACTTTGACCCTAACTGCTAGCGTGACAGGATATGCTGCTGGTAATGTCTAAGTCAAATAGAAGTATAGTAGTATTGTGTGTATCCCACAAAGTCTTTTTTATTTTTATTTTTTGTATTTTTCTGAAGTGAGAAGCAAGGAGACAGACTCCCACACGTGTCCAACCGAGATCCACCGGCAAGCCCACCAGGGGGCAATGCTCTGCCCATCTGGGACGTTGCTCCATTGCAACCAGAGCCATTCTAGCACCTGTGGTGGAGGCCATGGAGCCGTCCTCAGTGTCCGGGCCAACTTTGCTCCACTGGAGCCTTGACTGTGGGAGGGGAAAAGAGAGATAGACACTAAAGGGAGAAGGGTGGAGAAGCAGATAGGCACTTCTCCTATGTGCCCTGGCCAGGAATTGAACCTCGGACTTCCACACACCAGGCCAACACTCTACCATTAAGCCAGCTGGCCAGCACTCCCACAAAGTCTTTAATAAATATATTTAACCCGCTTTCAAGTAGATGATACAAATCAGCATAATTTGCATTTTCCCTTTTTATTTTATCAGTTATATCATGTGATACCACCACTCCCACTTTACCTCTTGTTTTCTTCTTTTCACTGCTATTACAAAAATGGAAGTGTCTGCAATTTTGATAACCCAATGTAGACCAAAAAAAAAAAAAGGAGGGAGAGGCAAAATATGTCAGATTTCCCTTATACGCAGGGAGAGTGGTGTGTCAGAGAAAGTACTGGAATTCAGAAGACAGAAATTCTACTTCTAGATTTGACTCTTCATTTTATTCTATGATAGTGAGCCTGTTTCCTAACCTATCTGATTCTGTTTTCATCTCTATAAATTGGCAATCACAGATGCTTTTTTTAAGCAAGAGAGAGAGAGAGACAGGAAGGGAGAGAGATGAGAAGCATCATCTCGTAATTGTAACACTTTCAGTTGTTTATTGATTGTTTCTCATACATGCTTTGAGGGTGGGGAGTGGGGGAGCTCCAGCTGAGCCAGTGACGTCTTGCTTTAGACAGCAACCATGGGGTCATGTCCATTATCCCGCGTTCAAGCTGGCAACCTTAGGGTTTCAAATCTGTATCCTCAGCATCCCAGGTCAATGCTGTTTCCACTGCACCACCACCTGGTCAGGTGGCAGTCTCAGAATTTTAGCATCAGGAAGCTCTTTAGAAGTCATCAAAGCCCTGGCCAGTTGGCTCAGTGGTAGAGCGTCGGCCCAGCGTGTGAATGTCCTAGGTTCAATTCCCAGTCAGGGCACATAGGAGAAGTTCCCATCTGCTTCTCTATTCCTCCTCTTCGCCCTTCTCTCTCTCTCTCTCTCTCTCTCTCTCTCTCTCTCTCTCTCTCTCTCTCTTCCCCTCCTGCAGTCATGGCTCAATTGGAGCAAGTTGGCCTTGGACAGTAAGGATGGCTCCATAGCCTCCACCTCAGGCACTAAGAAGAGCTCAGTTGCTGAGCAATGGATCAACACCCTAGATGGGCAGAGCATCGCCCCTTAGTGGGCTTGCTGAGTGGATACCAGTCGGGGTGAATATGGGATTCTGTCTCTGCCTTCTCTCCTCTCACTGGGAAAAAGAAAAACCCAAAACAAAAAATAAGAAGTCATCAAGGCCCTGGCTGGTTGGCCAGCATTAGAGCCTCGAACCAAAGTTTGATTCTAGTCAGAGCACACAGGAGAAGCACTCATCTGCTTCTCCACCCCTCCCCTCTCACTTCTTTCTCTTTCTCTCTCTCATTTCCTCCCACAGCCATGTCTTGAGTGGTTCAAGCAAAATTGGCCCAGGTGCTGAGAATGGATCCATGGCCTTGGCTTCAGGCCCTAAAAATAGCTCGGTTGACAAGCAACAGAGCGGTGGCCCAGCCAGGCAGAGCATTGCCTGGTAAGGGCTTGCTGGGTAGATCCCAGTTGGGGAACATGCTGGAGTCTGTCTCCTTCTCTCCGCCTCTCATTTAGTTAAAAATAAAAAGATCATCAGAATCCAACCCTCTTAGCTTATTATTATTTAGAAAATGAGGCCCAGAAAGAGAATACTTATTGTTCCAGAGGTGATACCTATCTTGGGTTTTGTGAAGGTCAAAATGACATAAACATCTGTGAAAATAAACATTGTAAATTTACAAAACTAAACATATTCAGGATATTACAACGTGGATCGATTGTATGCATTTAAAAGAAGTTCTTAAGAGTGTCATTGGTAGCAAAGAAAAGGGTCATTGTTGAATGTTATTCTAAATCAATATTTAAGTCTAATGGAGCCACATTTTTTTTGATTGATTGATTTTAGAGAGGGAGGACGGGAGAGAAAAAGTAAGAGAAAAACAGAGAGAAACGTTGATTTGTTTTGCCACTTAGTTGTACATTCATTGGTTGCTTCTTGTATGTGCCCTGGCTGACTGGCTATTGGACCTGCAACCTTGGCATTTCGGGTGAAATGCCAGTGGTTGGCAAACTGCGGCTCGTAAGCCACATGCAGCTCTTTGGCCCCTTGAGTGTGGCTCTTCCACAAAATACAATGTGCGGGCGCTGCCTCGATAAGGAATGTACCTACCTTTATAGTTTCAGTTTTAAAAATTTGGCTCTCAAAAGAAATTTCAATTGTTGTACTGTTGATATTTGGCTCTGCTGACTAATGAGTTTGCCGAGCACTGCACCAACCAAGCTAACTGGTCAGGGCCTAATGGAGCCACATTTTAGAAATCTACATCTGCAGTGTTAAGGGTTCTGACATGAGTGTGTTAGGTGCCCTCTGATGAATTGTCAGCATTTGTTTCACTTTATTTGTCTGAAATTGCAAAACATTGCAGTAGGTTTCGAACCCAGACTTGACCCAGTTTTTACGTAGACTAGAACCCTGAAGAGGCATATCTGTGAGCACAGAAAATAATGAATGGAGATTGGATTGATTCAGAATGAATGGGTTTTCTCTGGAATAATGGAGCCATTTAAATCTGATAATAGACTGTTTCTTCTTTCCACTTTTTAATTTTAGTGAGCAGCAGTGGCATATGTTAGGCCTTTAGCAAATATAAAAGAAGTAAACCAAAGAGCTGGTTTTTCAGAAATGTAATAGGGCATGTTTGCTTATGTATGTATAGCATTCAATAAATATTTATTGATTAAAGTTTTTATATGTAATTCTAATCTTTAACAGTGGGCAGTAGTACTTTTTTTTTAATACTTGCCATAGTCCTATCAATATAAAAAGGGAATGAAGAAATATAGTTGACACCAAACCTGATGTTTAGAAATACTTAAAATTTATAAATATTTATATTAATTTAATGTTCAACAACAGTCTAGTATCCTTTAGCTAAAAAGTCTAACTTATATGTGTTCATTACAAATTAAATTCTCAGAAGACATGCATTGAGGTTGGGAATGTAGTTTGAATTTTATTGTGTGTTTCTCCTTGTTGACTTGGTTACCTCAGTGAAAATCTAGTGGTAAATCCCAGTGAAAGGAGGTTTCAATCAAATGTGCAGTTTAAAGATTCAGGTCAGAGGACTGAATTCAAATTTACCTTTATAAAACAACTAGAGTCGTAAACAGTGTTAAGATATATATGGAAATATATCACAGTGTGGTATAGAATGACACACACTGTATTCTGCCTTCTTTCCTTTTGCTAAACTAAGAGCAGGGTATTAGGCAGTTGAGACTCTGTACAGATACCAAGATTTATTTATTTTTTTCCTTCTGTCATTTGCTTTCCATTTTCCTCCCTCCCTTCCTCCCAACTTTTTCTCTCCTCACATTTACCTCTTCCCCCAGTCTTTCATTATCCCTTCACTGTGCTCATCCTGCTTAAAGCCATTCAGGTCTGGAAATGGCATCACCCTCTCATATAAACCTCAGCTAGCATTTAAAGAAAAGTTGGGAATACACAAAAATAAGCCCAGAGAGGTGTGAACCCAGCTTACACATAACTGCTTCTCCTGTATTCCTTATGTCATCTTAAGTGCTCACTGCCCTCTCTTCCTTTTCAGGTTGGAAATTAAGCCCAGTAGTTGGAGCTGTATATGGCCCTGAGTTATATGCAGGTAGTATTTAAGTTGCCTTTTCCATGTGTGCTCTTTAACTGTAACAATAGCTGTTGATTTGCAATTTACTATTTCTTTGTAATCTTTTTGCATTTTTTTAATTTCTCTTAAATGCAATCAGCATCCAGCTTTCAAGCAGATGTGTCCCTAGGCAATGATGCAGCAGTGCCCCTATCAGGAAGAGGGGGTATTAACACTTACATTCCTTTAATCAGTAAGTAGCCTATATTGACCTGGCATGGGTTTTGACTGTTTTGACTAAAGGAGGCATTCCTGGAAGAGGGAATACTGTCATAATGCCATAATGTCCTGATGCTCTGTCCTGCTTAGCCTGTACTCAAATTTTTCTGACTAAATAGGAAGATTGCCACAAAGCGTAAATAGTTGAAAAAGGCAGGGGAACATGAAGGCCAGTAAAAAACATTTTAGTCTATACTTGATGATAAAACAAAAGAAGTATTTGTGGAATATATTATGCACACAAGTCAGCTTTGGGCCCTCTGGTAGAGAATCACTTCAACTGCTTCCAGTATTACTGATTATTCTCTACTCTGTTAATATCTCTAAAGTTACTTTGACCTGAGCCATTTTGCTTCAGCAAGAGGTATAATGAAACCGAGTTCAGTGGACCTGGAATCAGTGAGTCCACGTGCCTTCCAGAGGCTAGCACACTTAAAACAGACCCTGAGACAAGATCTACCTCTTTAGGAGGGTATAGGACCACAGGGGAGAGGTAGTTTCTCTCTCATCTTACATTTCTGACTTAAAACATTTTAGATAAAGGAAAAAAGTTGACTAATAAGATGAAATGTCTAAAGACTATTGTGTGCCTTGAAGTTTTACATCTTGTAAAAACACAAAAGAATACTTCTATGATGAATAATTTTATATATACATAATAATGTTTAGAAACAATCTTTAAGCTGCCCAGAGAAATTAAGTCTCATCTCTGACTGTGGCAGTAGATCTTAGAGCTTCTAGACATGCTTCTCACTGGCTTGCGTTGTAGTGCTAAAATTGAGAAGGAGCAGGGGAAACTCAGGATTTGTGCTGAATGAGGCATGGTACCCTTGGCTTTTGCATATTGGGTCTCTTTCCGTTCTTTTTTCAGAAAAATTGTGGTCCAGTATATATTTTTAATTCTTCCTGTAATTAGTTCAGAGCAAGTTGTGATTGTTACACCTACTGTTGAATGCAAATTGACATTTCTGTCATATTTTGGGTCTCCCTTTAGTTCCTGGCTTTCCCTACCCAACTGCAGCCACCACGGCGGCCGCATTCAGAGGAGCCCATCTGAGGGGCCGGGGGCGGACGGTTTATGGTGCAGTCCGAGCGGTACCTCCAACAGCCATTCCCGCCTACCCAGGGTAAGTATTACTTTTCAAAATAAGCAATTGGATAAGAAAATACCATGACCCTCTTAAAACATCTGGGACATTGCCGTGCCACATAGTATAATTTCTAAGAATATTTGCAAATTAATGGATTAGATGTCAAGAACCAAAAAATACCATCATCAGAATATAACAAATATTAATTCATTATATAAATCTTCATTTTGGCCACCTTAAGCCCTCAAGATAGTGGCTTAAGACAGTAGCCAGAACCGTCTTGTGTTTACTACCAATGTGTTGGCATGGAGTTCACTCAGCATCGCACGAATATGGATTAACACTACTGCAGAGAACCAAAACAGGAGCTCAAGATTGTAGTACAAGACTGCATCTGCTGTGTTCACCCCCTATCACCACCCTGGGTGGGGGCTGAGGCTATCACACATGCCCTCCCTTTGGTTTCACTGCCCAGGTGGTGAGCAGCAGAGCTAGCTACCCACAATGGATTTGCTTTCTTTGTAGGAAACGGATTAAAAGAGGTTAATTCAAAGATGAACCAAGTCCAATTGAATCAAGGGAGAGAGGGAGAACTAGGAAGAATTAAACTACAGTTGGCTTCTGAATGATGGTAAAACAACTAATGTAGCTGAGCATCCTTCACCCTTTGATTTTTGTACGGAGGGTGTCTCATGCAGTGGAATGATTCCATAGCAACAAATAAATCCTTTGTTAATGAATGGGGAGAGGGAGTGAAGATGGCAGGTTTTGTTCTTAGTTGTTTCTCAGTATCAGCCTAAAAGAAATATTTTTGTAGCAGACTTTTTGTAAGTTAGCTGTATCTAGGACTTTACTTCTTCAAAGATGTGACATTTGTGTTCTTCCTCTTTTCTTTGCCTGTGACAGGTTTTTTTCATATTCTCATGGAGAAGTAAACATAGTGTCAAAGGAACCTAGTCATTGCTGCTTAGTTAAACTCTAAAGGGAATGAGCCTCTTTTATAGGTCCTTTTCTGATTCAAAATTGGCTTTTCAGGTGTGCTAGTTAAAGGACGGGCCATTGGGGTCCTCCATTACACGGAATTAAAGTGTAATTTTAGTAGATAAGACAAGTATGCATGTTGAAGTGGGCAGGCTCCAAAGCCACTGGAAGGGAACTACTTTAGAAATAAACATTTGCTTGCAGTGTATAGATGTTTAAATCCCATGCATTCCATCATCTCCATCTTCTGCCATTACTTACTTTTAGTTTTATCCTTTCTTCCCTCTTAACTTGACCTTTGACCTTCAACCTCTGACATCTCTTTTAAAGAAATAAAGATGCAATACTGTTTCATCAAAAACTATTTAAGTAAAACATAAAAACAAATGTTTTAGAAGTTCTACACACTAGGAAAATTGTTCATGAATTGTCTTCCATTTCAGTCTAAGAGAGTTTACCATCACATTTGCAAAGAGATGCTGCTCACCAGAAACATGGGACTTTATTTTGTAATATTCTGGAGTTACTTTAAAGTGATTGAATTCATTCCTGTTCAGTGTAGCTCATTTCAATATATTGGCCAAACTTACCAAGTCTATGTAAAGAATACATTTGCCCAAAGATATTTTATCTTTCTGTCTATTCACATCAGTTTTCGTGCATTACATTGAACACTAACTTCCCATGTTTTCCTTTTTATTAACTAAACCACTTGTTTACATGGAAGATGGCAAAGAATAAGTCCAGTATTTTATGAGGAATGGCTGAAAATTGCTTCTCAGCTTAGTAAAATAATATCATCATTAATCATTGTGTTCTAGTCTCCTTGTGGCATTTGATACACGGAATATTGGAATTTTCTAGAGTTTAGGTGGATATTCTCAGTAAGGGATGCAACTTCATGTAAAATGTATTTAAGTTTTTAATGCCACTAGTCTTCTCTATAGAAGATTTTTTTTTAAATCTTTGCCTCTATCTCTGTACTGAAATCAATGAATGTTAGCTAATCACCACTTGGCATCAGCACTTTGCATTTGATCAGCCTTCTCATTAAGAGCAAGTCTCTTATAAAAATACATTTAAGAAGCAGATTACTTTCTAAATATCATTCTTTAACTGCAATTGGAGACTCTGAAAATGGATAGAATTTAGCTAAATGTATATCACAGATGAGTTTAATTTGCCTGTAGTGTAATACACAGGCACAGCATATCTGGGGCATTGTAGATGTGACCATGCTATCCTGTAAACACAAGACAATGTCAGTGGAAGTAGAATTCAGAAACTTTCACTACCTGTAAGAAGGATATGATTTAATATTCAAGTTAAAAATATGATTTGATTGATTTTACTTCCTAGCTTGTTTTATTGTAACAGAGAAGGTAGTGGTGAATTTTTCCAGTTTGTTTAGTTGAATAAACAATAAACAGAACTTCTCATTTAAAATAGCCAAATCTTGATTTAACAAACATGAAGAAGAAAGTTTCTTACCTCTACCACTGTTCTATATTTCTTGGTCACAAAGAAATATTTTGGGGAAAGTATATGCACAGAAATGCACAAAATACCTCAAAAGTTTTGAAATCTGTTTTTAATTTTATTAGTTTAGTGTTGCATAGGATTAAAACAGTCGAGTACTTTGTTGGATACAAATTAATTTTCTCAACAGGGAAATAAACCTTTCTACTCCCTATCATCTGCCTTTTCAGTTTTATTCTTTTAAATAAAACGGGTCATGTCCAGAACTTCAGTTAACAATTGTATTTTTCAGAATTCCATGAATATTCTTATGGTCAAAAAGGAACTCTTAAAATCTCCCAGTTCCTCCTTCCCACTCTGGATTATATTGTTACTATCTGGGATCCCCACTGCAACTTTCAATTCTTGGACCTTGGACCAATCACCTTAACCTTTATTAGCTCATTATCTCTGCTTGTGAAAGCAATGCATTGTGGGTATTTTTGGTTGTGTTTTTTCTTTTTTTTTCTTTTTTTTTTTAAAATTACATTTCTCTGTTTACTTTGGTCAGAATTGATTGACTTGTTTTTCTGAGGTGTTGCATTGGTTCTTAAAATGCTGAATAATAATACTTTGCATGCTTGTGTGATCAGCCAAATCTTATCGCATGTCTAATGTGCAGGGTAAAAAGCAGGTGATGTATGGATATCAGAAAAAATTGACATATTACTACAAAAATAAAAATACTAAATGTAATTTTGAAATATACTTTTGCCTAGGTCCTGCCTTAATGGAATTCTTTGGGTTAATTCTTTTCATGATAAACCCCTCTCTTCCCGCCAGCCCCTGTGCCCCCACTCACACATACACAGACAACTTTTGATAATCTATAGAAAAAAATCTTCCTGTTAGGGCAAGTGTATGTTTAACAATAATCCAGGTATGAAAAGTGAATGTTTCCAATCCAGGGGATTTTCTGTAGCTACATTAGACCCTCTGGGAGTGCTCTTTGTTTTCTTCTTACTTTAGTTACCAGACACTAAGGTTGTTCGTTCCAGGTTTGCATTCCCTTCCCTCTTTGCATGTCCTGGAGCTGAGTCACATGCGTGCACCTTCCTGTTTCCTCACTGACTGGCCATGGCCCGAGCCCAGGTCGCGTATTCATACATCACCTGCCCGTGTAGAGCGCATGTGCATGCTGCCGTCCTCAATAACCGGAATGTGTTTCTGTTCTTTTGTTTTTTTGTTTTTGTTTTTGTGTGGATTTTCTGCAGTGTGGTTTACCAGGACGGATTTTACGGTGCTGACCTCTATGTAAGTACACACACTGGGGCCTTCTCGACCCCACCCCCTGACAAGCCAGCCTTTTTTTTCTGTTTTATTTTTTATTTGGTTTGTTGTTTTTTTGTTTTGTTTTGTTTTTAAATATAATTTACTTGGTTTTTATTTCCTTTTTCCTTGTGGATATATATATGTATTTATATATTTAAGAATGCAAGCATGCTTCTCTGCCACTGCGCTTGCCCCTGGGTGCAAAAACTAAGCCTTTGGGTTTCCTTATTATTGCTAGAGTCAGTCTACTGGACATATTCTTTTCCCTTCCCTTACCCACAGATGCTCTATGGATCACTGATATATTTACGAGATGATCAGCAGGTTAAAAGTCTCACTATTGTCGTATCATGTGCATACACAAATGACAGGACAGCGACCGAGACCAACCCCTCCCCTTCTCTGCTTTTCTCTCATTTCACATCCCCCCTTTAGGTCATTAGAGCTTTGATTTGTGTAGGTGGCAGTGAGCTTCCTGAGTTGTGTGTTTTCCCATTTTATATACTTTGAGAGAATACTGTTATGTGGAAGGGGAGGAAGGAACTGATCCCAGTGAAGGGTGAGTAGTACAGGGAGGAAATCAGATATTCAGTTGCCTTTGGCCTTTCTTTCTTAAAATGTTCACAGCGGTGCATCTCTTTTCTTAAGAGTCATCTAGAGGGGAATGAGTGGCAGAATTAGTGACCTAGCCTTGTTAACATGTAGTTCATTATTTAACCTGTCTAGCTATAACTAAAGTTCTGTGATTGGCTTGTCACATATTATTTAAAATATGGACAAAGTGATCTAACTGACAAAGAGTTAAAGTTTGTGAGTTTTAAAGGCTTTTATCAGGACCTCTCCAAAAGATTTTTTTTTCTGAGCACAAACTTTTTTCTAACCACCAAATTATTTAAAAAACAATTTCATAAGATAAACTTATCACCATGAAATTATTCCTTGGGCCTAGGTTATAGTTGTCTGGAAATGCTTTCTCCACCCTTACCTCCCAAATCAGTAAGGGTACCTTTTTAGTGAACTATTATTTTTCACAATCTGCCAAAGATTCCCTGGCAGTCTAAAAATGCTTGTGCACGTTCAGAATGCACTTACAGGCAGTGTGTAGCAGGAAGTAGAGTGAGGATAAAGTGATCCTCCGGGTCACTCCTGAGGCGACTGTGTACCCTTGTCCTGTGGAGAGTAGCCCTTCACAGTGTCCTTTAACTTGATACAGGCACTTTAAGGAACCTTAGCCATGATTTGGTCCCAACCCTCTCACTTCATAGTTATGTTTTTTAGAGAGATTGTGACTTATCCTGAATTAATAGTTATTTGTATAGCCAAGCATAAAACCCAATTAATCCATATTTCATTTTCTGTCTTAGTATTTAAAATTCACATCTTTCCTCAGATGATTTTCAAGAGGTATGCAAAGATATGTTCTTTCCTGTGCTCATAGCGAAACTTGAAAATTAAGGGATATATCCTAGTTTTAGGCTGAATTACACTTTCCTATATATACATATGATTTTAGCACATACATTCTCCCATATACATTAGGATCCATGTTCTCATGAAACTCATCTGTATGTTATTAAACTTGTTTTCTTGAAATCTGGTCTGTTAGAGCACGCTTTTCCATATGAATTATTTCTTAAATCAAGTTTGTTTTTCTCTTTCTTTCTAATGTCTTCCATATTTGGAGATTTTTTGAGTATGGCCTACTTCTACGTTATTAAGATTTGCCAACTTCCACCTTTTTAAGTCAACCAACGAGATATTTATTGACAATTATCTAATTTCCTTACTTCACAATGTATGATTTAATTAAGAGAGAAGTGATTTTCTGTACTAGTTGAGAAAAATACTCTTGAATTTTTAAATCTGTTCACTGGATTACCATTTCAAGTTAAACAGAAGTATTTCGGTGACCTCATCAAACTATTTTTTTGACCGATGTCCCCTTGTTGATAAAAAGAATTAACAGTAATATTACATATTATAATTCTTTAGTTCCTATTTTAAAGCAGTTACTTGGAGGGAAGAGTTGGTCACTAGGGCTACAATAATATTCAAATCCACTATCGAAAAATAAGACTATATTATGAGTTAGCAGTTCAGTGAGGCCTGATAGAACTATAGCTTTTAAAACTTTATATTCCCGTTCCTTAAGTGAGAATGCAAAGGACGTGTCTAAAAACACACACAGGAAAGCACTGTCGTTTCCCCTTGAGTCTGTTCTGCATCTCTGTGCACTTTTCCTTCTGTGGACCTCTGTCCAGGTATGTTTAGCTCTCGTTTCCTCAGAAGGTAGGTAGAAGTAGAAGTGAAGGGTTTACCTAGTATAGAATGTGCACTGAACTTGAGAATGACTTGAGGGCCAAGAGTCTAAGGTGCTGGTTTTGTTTTGTTACATTAATTGAGACTGTTAATTGTAGAGGTTTTTGAAATCTCTTTTCCCGTCCTGGTCTTAGGCTGTGATCCCTGCTAGCCATTTTCTGCCTTTCTCTTCCTTTTATGGCTCTTATCTGGAGCACTGATCTAGCAATTGTGCCCATAATTTGTAAAATGACCCCACCTTCACCCCAGAATAAGACTTGGGAGTGTATCAGATAGATTGTATGTTCACCCCCCCCCCTTTGGCCAATAGAAAAGGCATGGTTCACCCTAATTCACTTCTTAAGTGGGTAACAAACTGCTTCAAATTCTCATCTTGTGAAAAGCATGCTTGCATCCAAAGGAAAGAAAAGGCTGGTGGCCCTTCAGTGGGCTTTTTGTATGATTGTTTTCCTTCCACAGCTGTGTTTTTTGAACTGCTCTTCCTGTGTTCTGTTATAGAATAGTCTTACAGGAACCAATCATTAGCGCTAAAATACCTCAGGTAGGAGTGCCAGTGTGACCTGCCAATCAATCAGATTGTGGATTGCAGTGAAAAAAATTGAATTATACTAACCATTCCAGCTCCACGTTAGAGATGGGAACAGAGGCTTTTTTGGACAATCAAGACTTGTGAGCGTGTGATCTAAGCCCTGCTACCTCAGCAGTGCACACAGTCAAGTTCATACATGATGGTACCACCTTCAGATTGAAGTGCTCCTGTCCCATTGCCACATATCCACACGGGCTTGTTACTGCACTGTCCCATCACTGCCCCCTCCTTTAGGCCGTTAATCACATTGAACAATGGTGTTTAAACTGGTCTTTCATATTTGGAGAGCATAGCAGATGGGAACATTTCTTACTACTGTGAAAGAAATGAGAAAAGCAAGTACAATCTGTCCAAAGAGAACTCCTGAATCCCAAATTGGGCCCTGTAATGGAATCATAGTAGTAATTAGGCTGTACTGCTGTATAAGGTTGAAGTTGCTTTAAAAATCTAGACATAGTATAATTGAAACACGTATCTCCCACTTTTCCTTTCACCTTAAAACAAGATCAATGAGTTCATTTGAGTAACAACACACTGTTAGAGGGTTTGCTACCGATAGCTGGGTACTAGGAGAGCTTTTCACAGTTCAGTTCGTTTGTTCATGTATCTACCCAGTGAGACTTTGGACATGAACAACTTTTCGGACATGTGTAACAGTAAAGTGTTTGAAAGGGTTTAATTCATTAAAGATGATCTCTCCTCTGTCTTAAAAGTATGTTTCCCCATGTATAAGATGCACTTTTTATTCTTTTTTTTTATTTATTTAAATTTGGGGTCTATAAACTGGGTGCGTCTTATACAGTGGTTATATGTTTTTTTACTTGCATTTCCCGTTTTTTCGCACAGAGGAGGAGTTATATGAATTTTATGATGCATAAAACTTGAGTTTAATAACTTTTATATAATACTTATTTTTTTCTTTCAAATTTCGGGCCTCAAAATTAAGGTGTGTCTTATACATAGAGAAATACGATAGTGCATGAGAGATATAGTAAGTTGATCATAACAGTTTCTTCTCTTAACCCCCAATTTCAAATAAGAGAAATTTTAAGTAGTTTAAATTTAATTTTTTTAAAATTTTATTTATTTATTCATTTTAGAGAGGAGACACAGAGTGAGAGAGAGAGAGATAGAGAAAGAGAGAAAGGGAGGAGGAGCTGGAAGCACCAACTTCCGTATGTGCCTTGACCAGACCAGTGCAGGGTTTTGAACTGGCGACCTCAGTGTTCCCAGGTCGATGCTTTATCCACTGTGCCACCACAGGTCAGGCCTAAATTTAATTTTTATAACTACTATTCTTCAAAGTAGATAATAGGTCTTTCAATCAAAAGCATAATAGTATTTCATTATAACCTTTTGTACGCACATACTGTGTTATTCACTTTCAGTCAGAGGTGCCGTGTTGCCACATAAGAACTCTGTCTGCTACAGAGCCCCTCACACGAGAGCAGTCTAGAGCAGTGGTTCTCAGCCAAAGTGGGAGGAGGAGAGGGAATGAAGGGCTTAGAATTGTGTAGAGACAAATAACGGGAGTCACAGAGGCCCAGCATTTAGCCCCAGCCAATGAGAATAGCTCTTTCTGCTGCAGTGGTTTTCAGCACTGCACCTGCCATTTCCTCCACCCCTGCCCCCACTCTTGATTTAGAAATCTGTGCACCACAAATAGGGAACAAGCTCTCATTTTGTCTGCTGGTCTTGAAATACACACTCTTCTCAGTATCATATAATGTCATTGTCTTCCAGGTAGAATGAAGGTGTCTTGACATCACATGCTCACCAAAGTCCTGTTTTAATGTAAACCTAAAACAAAAATATAATAAAAGCAAAGGGTAGGTTGAAATCAAGACAAGGGGAAAGTCTGCCAGTGTGGATTAAGCTACTAGATTGGCAGATAAAGGTCAGATACAAGAGGGGCGATATGTAGAACCCCTTCATTTTGTTCTGGTGTAAAACATAGCTGCGGAACTGTGCAGAAAATCCTGTGGTCAGTGTGGCAACGTTATAAAGCTAATTAGATGATAAATTAGGTTGAGTGCAGTAGAAAATCCCTAGGCGGTGACATTCAGCCATGAAAAACTAAGACTTGAACAATAATAAACAAATCTTAAAGGTAACAGCATTTTTCTTTGAAAAGCCTGGAGTTTGAAGGCAGAGCTATGCTATGGCCAAGTGAAAATATACCGTGCTGACACAGGAAATACAGTAAAAGGACACTGGATCAAACATCTGGGTGTTGGCAGAGGGCAAGCACGTACATGAATGCTGCAGCCAGCACTGGGCCACGTTGTCAGAGCAGGAAGGTTGAAGAGGGCAGTGATGTAGCCTTGGGCCGCCCCAGTCGGGAACACTAGGAGTCATTCAGAATAAATTGCAAAGGAATAAGAAAGTCATTATTTTTAAAGGGGCATGTTTATATTTGGATCAGGCTTAGCTGTGCCAAATTGATCTAGCGGTCAGGGTTCCAGAAAGCTGTCCGTGTGCCCTCCTACATCAGGGTGTGCTGTGGCCATGCTAATCCCCATTTTTTGTTTTATCTCAAATCACACACAGATAGAACCTGCAAACTGCTTCAGATCAAACAGGTCTGATTGTGTGTAAATACATATGTCCTTTTTAATTTTTATTATTAATGGTTGCTTCAGTTTTGCATCAGTGCATGGTTAAAAGCAATACACATCAGCTATTTCATGACTTCATATCTCCAAATGAATTATTTCTCCTCTTTTTTTTGTTTGTTTGTTTGTGCAGTCAGCTGAAGAAATGTTAACATCTCACTCTAAATCTCTCAGTGGAGTCTCTGTTCCCTTCTCTGATATAACAGATGGGTTACTGCTTGTTATAATTATTAACATTGTGGTGTGGGCCAGGGCTCGGGTGGGCAAGATTTCCTCTTTCCTTGGGCTGGGGAGGGGCCAGTTGTTAGGGTATGGAATGTTAACTCAAGTGGTGACTGACTGTTTCCGTAATACCAGGTCGTTGTGGCTGCACGCTCTAGTAATTGAGGCTGTGTACTTCACTGAGCTTGTGGTAGAGCCTAGGGCAAACCGCTGTCCCAAGAGAATGCTGGGATAGATAGTTAGCCAATACGAGTCTGAACGTGGTGATTTTGCTGGTTGTTTTAGCTCCAGATGTTGGCATGCTTAGTTTTTAATGTGATTAATAAATGTGGCGCCATATCCCCTCCCCACGCCTGAATCCTGTCTCTCCTACCTCCTTCCCCACCCTTGTTCTTTTTGAAAACTTAAGAGACAGTAATGAAAACCTTGGTGTTTCAAACTGCACTTTGTTCTCATGTTCTAGAAAAGACTTGCAATTTGCTAGTAGAAGTGAAATTGAGAAAAATTTCTCAGCCTCGAATCTTTTATTCAGTCCTAATTTGGAATAGAAATAAATAGATCTGAGTTTTCTTTATCTTACATTTTATATTATATGATGTATTTTGTTAAATTAGCAGTTTAAAGGAGGTGCAGAAACACTTCAAAGTAAGATTATCTCTAAGTAAAGCAAATTTATAATATACATTTAATTTTTCTAATTTTGGGATAGTCACTAATGAATTACCAGATTCATTTATTAGGATATTACCTGCCCATCCTAAATACAGACCCCAGAATATGTCTTTATCTATTTTATTTTATTTTTTACTTATTTTTATTTTTTTACAGGGACAGAGAGAGAGTCAGCGAGAGGGATAGATAGGGACAGACAGACAGGAATGGAGAGAGGTGAGAAGCGTCAATCATTAGTTTCTCGTTGCCATTGCAACACCATAGTTGTTCATTGATTGCTTTCTCACGTGTGCCCTGACCTCGGGCCTTCAGCAGACCGAGCAACCCCTTGCTGGAGCCAGCGACCTTGGGTCCAAGCTGGCGACCTCGAGGTCTCAAACCTGGGTCTCCCACATCCCAGTCCGACGCTCTATCCACTGCGCCACCGGCTGGTCAGGCCAGAATACATCTTGGTAACACAATTATCATAAAGTAATTAGGAGAGTAGTCATGTTGAAATATTATCTGCTTTTAAAAAGTTAATATAGTTTTTCTTAATGCTGATATTCTTGTTAAGTCTTGTCAGTAAAGTATTTTCACCCCTGCCCTGTTTTTCTGAATTTGAATAGCAGAAAGCCCCATCAAATTCAAACTCCAAAGTCAGAGTTCACTTATAGAAGTACACTACTACAGATGGATCCTGTCTGCTACCTTCTGGCTCAGAACGCAGCTTCTTTCCCTATCTGATCTGTTTTGGATCAGTTAACCATAACATAACCCCAAAACATTGAATGCTGGTGGCTTCTTGCAGGCTGAGGACAATGAGGGGAAATGGTTCTATTGGGAACTTCATTCAGAGCTCTTTTTCCCAGAAATAACGCAGGCTGCTCAAAGCTATATTGATACGGTATGCCCGCCGCCCCCCCCCCCCCCCCCCCCCCGCCGTATCTCTGTCTTAGTGAGCCTTCTGGTGCAAAACTTTATTTTTTAAATATTTTACTCAGGTAAACATAAGTTGGGCATTAACTGCTTTTATTACCTAGACTTTTGGAATTTTTAAAGATTATTTTGGTGTTTGAGGGAATACTAGAGACAGACCACATGCTTGTTTGTCGTCTTGGTTTATAAAGATGATAACACTGCTGTAGACCTCACGGTAGCAAACTTTAATTCTAAACTGATGAAAACATCTTTAATTGTAATGAAAAATTGAGTTGAGCCTTTATGGTTCATTTAAAGCTTAAAATTTCAACTATAATTATTAGCTCGTTGCTCTGTAATGAATGCTTCTACTACTTTATTTCCTCTTTAGAAGTTTGAAAAGGCAATCAAGAAGCTTAAGTTTGTCTGTAAATAATGTAATATGTATGTGTGTATGTAAGTACGGGATGTACATATAGACATGTGCGGCCGGGATGTACAGCTTTACCCAGATCGTCTGGCCGGCTGGTTCCCACCGAATTGACTGATATTAAAGTAAACATGTTGATTGAAAATAGCTCCTGAGGGTACTCCCTGCCATATCCCTGTTCATTACCATTTCATTGCCAGTGTTTGATAATATTAATTAGTTTCTCGTGTACATGATTATCTGTAGAAAAATTTGTAATTGAGAAGTAAATGTTTACTTTCCTAAGTCATTCTCTTGAAGAACAAAGGATGAATGATACATAACCACTGAGAGCCAGACAGGGATTTTTTTAAATGCATATTTGAAGCTACGTCTGATGAGTTCAAGCAGATAAATTTAAAGAGCAAATTTTCCTCCACAGTGTACTTTTCTTTAGTTAGAGAAAGCATAAACTATATGAGAAGGAAGCAAAAACCTTTAGAAGCCTATAAGAAATTATAGGTATTTCCATAAAATAAAATTTGAATAGAAACGAAAGCAGCAAACTATAAGCTGCCATCTCAGATGGCTGAGAAGAGCAAGAGTCCTATTAGGAAGTACTAGTTATCAGCGGAGCATCTGAGATTGTCCCCAGCTTATGTTCTTTGTTTGGCTCAGATAAACTCTCATTAAGAAAAAGAAAATACTTGTTATCAATCCTAAACGTAAATCTGAAATTCCTTGCATAGTTAGCAAAACTTGAACATTGGAAAGACTAAGAAGTAGAAAGCACAGGGCAGAAAGCTTTGACGTCCGTGAGAAATGGACACGCCAACTTATAGAACAAAATGTGCTGTCATTCACTCCTTAAATGGTGTCAGAATGGGCCACTTGAGCATAGTTATATTTGATAAGGAAAGGCAGTAATAAAAATTTAAGCCTGAGTTATGTTTAGATAAAATGGATGAATTCAAGAAGGATCACGAAGAAACAAAATATAGGGCTTGCCATTTTGGAATAGCCTGTCCTCGTGTGGCATATGTGGGTACCTTTGCACTACTTTCCGGTTCACCCCAGCAATGAACACCTTCACAGTATTTGGTTCATTGAAACTGAAGAGAACTAGCAGGACATAATCATTGAAACTCCTTAGGACTGAGAGGACATTTGAACCTTTGGAAAAGCTCCCCAGCATGCTCTACAATCAGGATGTGAGAGTCAGAATTATTTTATGGAAGGAGAATAAATACAGTTAAATGCTTGGGGGGGAGGGGTTCTTAATCTATTTGAATCCAGCCAAAGGGGTTGCAGCCATTTCTAGTCTGATTTGCCTTAGTCTGAAATACAGATTAGAGTTAGCAAACTTTTTCTGTAAAGGGCCAAGTGGTAAATGTGTTTTTCTTTTGTAGGCCATATGGTCTGTGTCACAATTACTTTCAGAAACAGGTGGCTGGCAAGTCACACTGGCTCACAGGCTGATGTTTGCCAGCCCCTGATCTACCCTGGTTTTTCCTTCTAAATACTGCCTGACTATGTTAACCCCTTGGTGACTGTGCTGTATCCATGGAACATGGCTATATGTGTGGCCTTTGTTATATACTGCAGTCTCTCAGCAATACATCAGTCTGAGTGCACATCAGGGAACCTGAAGTTAATACAGATAAATTTAATATGTTTTTTTTCTATAATTTGTACTACCTGTCAGTCAGATAAAGTTCTCCCAACTTCCTATAAATATTTTCCCTGTTGAAAGTTCCATAAATGAAGTAAGACAGATAGAAACTCTTTTTATTTCTTAAATTCGGGAACAGTTACTACCAAGATGCCTTATTTTTGTTACCATCACAAATTGGAAAGCAAATCCCTGCACTGGGTGATGCTCACTCTTACACAAGAGGAATAACATGTAGACTGATGCAGTTTGAAACATCCTCTTCCCATGTGTGTGTCTGTGTTCGTGTCTCCCTCTGTCTGTCTGCGTGTGGGAGGGTGTGTGTTCATCTGAGTCTCCTGGGGGAGAGGTCGCTGTAAAGTCAGTTCTCTTCTCTCCTGTAGGGCGGATATGCAGCCTACCGATACGCACAGCCTGCTACTGCAACCGCAGCCACGGCTGCTGCAGCCGCTGCGGCCGCTTACAGCGACGGGTACGTACGGCGTCCCTAGATGGCACCAGTACCTGGGGCTGCCCCTCACAGCCTCTGGCATGCCAAAAACCTGAGGCACTGACTCCTGCAACCCCAGTCTCATCTCCCACTCCTTCTTTTCTACTTTAGAGAAGTACTTCAGAATTTTTCAGAGTACTGCATTTAGTGTAGAAATGAAAAGATTTTTTTCCCCATTCTGCTGGTTTCCTAATAACGTTCCAAGACCAAGTCACTCACTGTCTTTAGCATAGTAAACCCTTTCATTTGGGGGATAACTGTCTTCTCTTTCTCTGCCTAACTGTATTTCTTCTTCCTAGCTATGGCAGGGTGTACACAGCCGACCCCTACCATGCACTTGCCCCTGCCGCTAGCTATGGAGTTGGCGCTGTGGTAAGTATATGTTTAATTTTTTAAAAAACATTTTACTCCTTTTAACGTTACTACAGACTACAAAAGATCCAGGGAGATAGTAAATTTAGCCCTTCTTTCTTTGCCAAAATACTAAAACCACATAGGACCATCTAGGAATTTCCTATCACCTTCTGTCCCTGGATGTTAACAGTATGAGCCATGTGGTCTAGCTGAGGACAGCAGAGAGGAATGAACAGTGACAGTTAGCCCTGAGTAACAGCATTGTTGCATGTTGGATGTATACCTGGGCATAGTTTTATTGGTAGGTGTTAGCAAAGACTTCAGGGCATAAGGCTATACAGTTTTTACAGTAAACGTTTCAAGAAACTTAATGTGGATAAGTTTCAAATACAGATGCCAAAGGATGTTTCTGCAAATCTTATGCCTTCTGATAGATAGAATTATAAATCACCAAGTGAACGCCTTACAAAGATGTTTTATTAGTAACATCTGTGGCAAAATACTGTATTTTCAGAGAAGTATAGGGCTCTTCTAGAATGATCCCTCCTAACTGAACTCACATCCTCACTGCAGTATTTTTGTGTTGGCCTGGTTACCTTCAGGTCCACTGAGTGGGACTCGCTGGCTCCAGCAGACACAGGCCTTTCCCCAGTGCCATCTTGAAATACCAGGCATTCCCTGAAATCCGAAAAATGCAGCTGCCTAGGGAGGTGACCAAAGGTGTTTGAGGGGGAGGCAGAATGATGGGTCAGATTTAAGACTTAAAGAAATATGAGAGAGCCCGTCATTGTCTCACACTAAATCCCCACTGATGAAGATTTATGAGAGGAGTAATAGGGTCCTGAGTGTGGGGTAGGGGCTGGATGTTTAGAATTTAGGTAGAGACATACAATATGAAGAAAGTGATGAAGTTCCTATGGTTTTTTTTAGTGCCAGCATGATTTAAGTCCTATACTAAAAGAATAATCCAAAGAGAGCTATGTTCCTAAGGATATTTTATTTGAAAGAGAGAAGCTATTAGAGAAAGATAAAACAAACCCCAGTTATATATACATATCAATTTGAATATGTCAATAAACAATTTATTGGTGTATTTTATAGATGAAAGAAAAAACAGGCTTTATTAGTTGAAAGACAGACTCAGGTTTAAATCCAACACTATCTCAAACATGGGCTCTGACAGAGATAGCAGTCAGAAGTAGCATGTTCTCCACTGATCTTAATATGTAAGAAGGTTACGTTATGATGTAATCCAGGTAAACAAAGGCCCATGCTTTTAAAAATCAAACCATTTACAGACCTAGTTTTGAACTGTATTGACTTTTCTTCTGTGCTAATTCATTTAAATAACAAAATGAATCACTAGCATACTTTCCTGAGATGATCAGCTAGTTCAGCAATCAGTGTTTTAGGCTCTGGCTTGAGCCTCTTAGAGGCAGAAATGGGTCTCCTGACTTTGCAGGCTAATCCAATCAGTTGCTTTGAAGCTTCTAAGGAAGCTGTTTTCCAGATCTCTTCTCAGGACATTTGTCTTCACTTTTAATGCTTCTCTCATCAACCTTTTAATTATCTTTATGTCTTTAATTGCTGCAGGCGAGTTTATACCGAGGTGGCTACAGCCGATTTGCCCCCTACTGAAGTGACGTGAGAACCCTGCAGATGGGACAGCCCCCAGTTCATGAGGCCTGGCTATTGCAATATTTACTAGTTGAGGAACTCTATAGCAAGATGAAGAGGAAAAACAAACAAACAAAAAAAAAACAAAAAAAGAGAATACTTTTTTATACCTCACTATATTCTTTGAATATGTATTTTTTCCTTTAAATTTCTGCCTTTAATTCTTTTGTTCCAAAGATTGTGCATTTTTCTTTTTTTTTTTCTTTTTTTTTTAAACTGTGGTAAAAAAAAATGCATTTCCATGTCTGTATGTCCGTGCTTAGCTTATTCTGTCAGTCATGGAAGAGGCAGGTGATGAGGGAGGAGAAATGTGAGGAGCTCAGAAAGGCATCTGGTCAGAAATCAGAATCAGCAGACAATTACCAAAGTGTATATGGTGCTGAGCGGCAGGGGGACAGGCAGAAGTGGGAGAGGTCTTTCTGCAGTGAGATGTTCTTTTGGTCTTCTGAGTTTCTGAGCTTTAGCAGGCAATTCTGATTGGCTGTGGCTGGAATCCACATGCTGATAGAAGATAGGAATTTGTGCTTGCAAAGCAGGAGAATTAAAGAGACACTTTCCTCTCCTCTTCCCTCCTGTCTTCTCCATTCTTTTTACAATCATCTTACGCACACAGCCTGAGACAGTTGGCATAGGTTTTGGAATTATTGTATTAATATTTCCAAACATGCTCTCAGATTGTGGGTAATAAACACCTTGTTAGGAAACCAATCTCAAAATGAACTCTGGAGTACAAAGAAGATTCCTTTCTTTCTTGCCATCCTAGCACCCCTACTGGGCTTCTTCCCTTTTAATTGAACCACAATTTAGCTCCTCTGTTCTTTTATTAACACCCTGCTCCCATGTCCTCAAAATGCAGGAATTTAGAACCGAGGGACAGCAGAATACGTCAATAGCCAGTGGCCCGATTTCTTTCAGGTATCTGGGCACAACTTGAGGATGAAGTACAAATTGTCGAGAGCCCATATAGAGGGTAAAGAAAAGAAAAAGGGTATTAAACAGTGTCTGGTAAGGCACTCTGATGTTCCTGACCTTTCTTTTCCATCAGAAAGTCAGTACAAAGTATAAGACGAGAAATACAGACTCTTGAAAAAAGCTAAAGCACCGAGTCCTGGGTCAGCTGTCCCTGGAAGTCTGGTGATTAGGGCATGCACGGGCAGGCAGAGGCACTTTGTATGAGCTCCAAAGCCATAGGAACTTTCATCGTCCAGAGCCTTTTGAGTCCCTTCTCTTTTTAGTCTTGCGACCTTGTGGCTATTCCACCCAACTTCTCATAACCCTCCAAAGACACCCAGCTGAGCACCTGTACCACTTGGTACGCACGAACACTACAGGACGTGAAGGGCGAAGCCCCTGAGGTCGCCCTCCTCCCATACTGGAAGGAGGGCAGAGATAGCCAGAAGAGTCATGTGGTGGCTGTGGCAGTGAGTCACTGCTGTTGCTATCTGGCTTCAACTTTATATAGATTACCAAGGTAGAAGAGAAAGTGTTTCTCTTCAAGCTATTAGCTGTTAAGGATAGAGCCAAGGGTCCTACAGCTTTTCCAAAATGAAGGCATTAGAAAACAGAAAAGCATGGTCTATGTGGCTCCCTGGTCTGTTCACATCGGTACTAGGGTGACCTTCACCCGAAGATCACTGATAAAGGGAGTAATCAGATACATGGAGCTTCTGGTTTGTTAGGGCTTCAGTTTTGGTTTGTTTTTTCACTCCTGCCTCCACACATGTTCTTGACTGATAACTGATTGATGTCCCTAAATTAAAATGACTGACGTATGACAGCATCAAGCATTCTTTGTAAGCAAAGTAATATATCCGGGAGGAACGGGCCTGTCGGGTATAATGCAGATCTCACCCCCATCGGAACCTTCTCTCCTGGCTGCAATTCTCTCCTCGATGCAATTCTTGTTGTTTCTGGGGAGGAACGTGGAGAACAGGGGACACCAAACTGCCTAGTTAGTTCATTGGCCGCTTTTTAAGGGTTCCCCTCCCCAAGCCAAAGTTTGGTTTTTGCTGTTAAGACAATTTTTGTTGTATGTATATAAATATTTTAGTTCGAGGAGGGGAAATGGGACGTGGGCTTTCACAGTTCTAGGGAATGGGGCAGAGAGGATTTTTTCTTCCTTTTTTTTTTCTTTGGTTTTGAGGGAGAGCTCTTACTGACTAAAACCAAGAGAAATTTTGTGTCATGTTCATCCTTACAAAATGGCAAGACACTACTTGAGACAAGGCCACACCCTCAATAGCTATGTCTGCTGCAGGCGGAGAGGAGGGCGTGAGTTTGAGTCTTCTTTTCTCCAGAAGAAGATAAGGATGGTGGAAAGGTAGCAAGGCAGCTTCCCAGGCCTGTTAAAAAAAGGAAGAAGCTTGAGTCTAAGGCATCTTTTCTGTGTTTCAGTCTAGCTGGTTCTGGCAGAGGACTCTGAGCTAAGCAAGGAAGCAAGGCCCATGCCTTCGCTGGGTTCCTGCTGTGCCTCAGGGCAGTGGATGCATCCTCCATTCCCTCTCCCACAGAGAACGGAACAGAGTTCTGCTCTTCACTAAAAGGGCCTTTGGTTTTCGGTGTCAGCACTGAGAATTAGGGCTCTTGGAAGCACCTAGATTTGATGGTATTGACCTTCCCGTCCCCCCCTTGAACTTTGAAACTTCATCCAAGATGCAGGTTCCTCGAAGCATCAATGCTCGTAGATTCCTGACTCGAGTTCCCATTGGACTGAGCAACAGAGTCAGAAGAGAGTTTGGCATCTTGTGAGTTCATTAGAGGGTGCTAGTTGATAATTCCAAAAAACTTACTGATGCTGAGTCACAGTACAGGAGTGATTTCATCAGCTCTACTGTAGCTCATGATGTGGACTTTCTACACTAAGCATCTTACTCTTAGAAGCTGGGCTCCTTTAAGGAGCCTTCTAGTGAAAATCTTTATCTGAATATGTCTCTTGCAGCCCAGAGAGCTGTCCGTAGGTCTTTCCCAAGATCCCCCTGTATTACATAGTCAGCTCCCATCGGCCATAGCGGCTCAGCATTTCTAAGGCTCTTGGTCTTCACAGAAGCTACCGTCACCATCCTGCAGTGGCCACAGTCAGAATTGAACCAATTTTACTCGTCCTTGAAAAAAAAGAGGACTGGGCTCAACTCCTAGTCTAAGGGGAGCTGGTGGAGATCCATCTGTTCCATAGAAATAACTGATAGCAGCTTTTCCTCGGAAGTGTGATCCCCAGGGGCTGGCCTGCTCTTAGTTTAGGTCATATTTTCCTACAGACATAGCAGATAAGTCAGCGAATCGCCATCACCCCATGGCTGGTCATGTAGCTTCCAGACAGAAGGGAGATGGAAACTTGGGGTAGAAGCAAAGCCAAGGATCTGCAAGAAGGGCTTGTTGCCCCCTTCCCTCTGGCAGGAGAATGAGGCCAAGTAAGGGACAGTCTAGAAGGCACTGGACATGTAAGGAGGGGAAGGGGACACAGAACCCTCTGCTTTCACCAAGTCCAGCCGCTTCTCTGCTGCTTGTAAGCCTTTAGCACAGAAACATTTGCAAAACTGCAGATCCTCCCCCCAGCCAATAGGAGGAAAGGGACTTTGGGGGGTGGGGAAGGGGTAGTAGTGTTTTAAAAGCATAAGTTTCCTGTTTGCACTGTTGTAAGATAGGAAAAAATTATGGGCAAGGTGAACATCAAACGTAAATTCGCGTGGTTTTATTTTGTCATGCTCTTGAAAACGTTTGACCATTTGTAGTATACACCAGTGAAACTTGATTCTCTTTTGCATAAAACACTATTTTTTTTTCTTGAAATGTCAACTGTCTAAAAACCTCTTCCCTCCCTTCCCCTTCTCCTCTGTACTTCCTTCCGACTTGCGTTACTGATCCACCCGGCAATGGCCATCCAAGAGTGAGAGCAGGAAGCAGGGCCTCCCGGTCAGCTCTGGGGTCCTAGCCAGCCTGTGCCCTCTGGTTTAGTGAGTGTGGTGGAGTCTCTGGCACCTGTCTTTAAAATTAAAGACTTGCAGACCAGACTACAGTGGGTTCTCAGATTTCAGACTCACGTGAGGAACCGAGGGGCAAGGGGCCCTGGAGGATCGCAGTTGGCTGTAGTGGCTGGGTTCTCGTCCACGTTACCAGCACTGTAGCCAGTTACAGTTTACTCAGGAAAACGGTCGATCACTTCAGCCATGGTAGTGCTGGTTGGCAGGGACTGGTAACGGAGAACTGTTCATCAGCCAACACTCAAACCTTGCCTTTAAGGAGACCGCCAGCGAGGGACTCGGGCCTCTGTCTGACGGTCATGCGTGCCGGTGTTGTGAGGGCTCAGTTCACACTGGCAGGCAGAAAGGGAACGCCGGTTCTCTTTTTCTCTCCACACCCCCGCCGTTACCAATACGAGATTCCCAGGGGGTCCACGAGTTTTTGAATTTTTTAAAAATGTTTTTTGGTTTGGTTTTTCTGGGGACTTAAGTGCTTTAAAGCAGTGTGTGTCCCCCACCGAGACTCCGAGCTTAGTCGTTTTCTTGTATTTTTCTGTTCACGGTATTGTGTGTGTGTGTGTGCTTGTTTCGGCAGCTCGTTTCGGCTGTATTATATATTGAGTGATGAATTGATCTTCTTTTTCCCTAAGGGATATGAATTGTTTTTCTTGTGTTATAATTCTGCTTGTGAAAAGCTGGAGCAAACCTGGGGCTGACACGTAAGCTAGGGCTGCAGAGTGCTGAGAGCCGGGCTCACTGTCCTCGACAGGTGACGCCTGAGTCTCTGGGTGCTTTGGTCCAAACCTTTGTAAGGCTGAAACCGCCACAGAACCTCTCCTCTCCCCACCCCCTGTGGCAGGGACTGAACCATCCCTACATGCAACATGCAGTTTCTCCGGCCCCTCCCATTGCCATGGCAAAACAGGTACCTTCGGGGCATGGGGGCATCACATGGGATGCTTGTATAATTGACCACCTCACCTTCTCTCCCCCCCACCCCTCCCCAGAATCACTTCCTAGGACACCGAGCTGCTCGCCCAGGGTCCTGTTGCCCAGGGTTCTGTTTCCCTGAGAACTCCAGAGAAGCACCCCAGGGCTTTGTGACAGTCTCCGATTCCCTTCCCTCTCATTAAGAATCATATTGTATAGTAGCTTTCAGACCATACAGTATTCATTGGGTTACTCCTATTATTATCAAGTAGCTGGAATTGTGAAGGTCGGAGTAGTTAGATCTTTAGCTTTTATTCCTTATTTTTTTGTATTACTATCCATGTGTATAAATTATTGATCATGTTGCTGGCTTTTATAAACTCTAAGCGAAGGAGGAGCACTGCCTCTGCCTTTGCAAATGGTAATGAAGCACTGTTTTTAAATAAAAGAGAGAAACACCATTTTTGGCCTGTGTGTGTTGATCCATCATCCCTGTTGCCTCCTTGAGGCTCGAAGACACAATTTGGATTTGACTTCTTAAGAGGAAAAAAGGTAGCAAACAGCAACTCCTAAATTAGTAAGCCTTCTAATGTGTGGTGAGCCGGGAGGTAGTGAGGCCCAAGGCCCGGCTTGTGAGGCCCCGGCTCGTGAGCACAGCTCTTTGCAGAAGCTGTGCTGCTGCTTCTTCAGCTCCTTCCCACTTTACTGCCTCGCCCTTTACCCTGCCCAGCTCCTGGCTTCTCCCTTCACAGTGACCTCCCAACCCCTGAGGCTCAGTCCACCCACTTGACCTTCCTGAAGCCTGAGACATCTTCCTGCCTCTGTCACTGCCTCCCTCCATCAGGCTCCTGAGCCTGCCTTCCTGAGAGAAGTGCTCCTCCACCTGGCCCTTTTCTTTCTTACCCATGCTTTCTCAACCATTGCTCTTGCCAAGGATTCCCAAATCTCCAACTCGTACCTTCACTCTCAGGTCATCTTGCCTCCAATCCCGTGGAGAAGATGGAGGCCATCACTCGGGAGCCCCTGGGGTGGACCTGTGCTGCCAGTTCTGCACACCTGTTCTTCCCCTCCTGCTCCATGGGAGGGGCGCTCGCACTCTATCCTCCCATCCTCTCAGGACCTCGCTTTGTGGTTAACCTTTTCTGTCTAGTCCCTGTGACATTGAACATGCTTAAATTTCTTAACACATTAAATACCAGTTGCCAAACTCAAATCCTCTTTTCCACAGCAAACTTTGGGAATAAGTTTCTGCCCACTGAGCCCACGTGCTTGTTCTTAGCCTGCTGCCATCTGGCTTCTCCCTCCAGGACCCTGCAGTAGTCCCTGCGGGGACAGCAAGTGGACACTTCAGGTGCACTTGGCTGATGGCATTCAGCATGGCCCAGTGTTCCAAGACCTTACACTTACATGCTGAACCGTGACAGGCTAAGGGGAGTGAGTTCTTCTCTCCTGCCACTTGAGACAAGCTGGCATGTCTGGCCTCATCCCCATAAGGGGCTGCTGCTTCCAAGGTTTTCCCAGCTGCACCTACCAGGAAGCCTGTTCTCTAAGCAGCACAGTTACAGTGTAAATTGCATCACAATGTGCATCTGTGCAGCATGTCCCAGTCGGCTCCACGTGCACATTCCCATTTGTAAGGCCCCAAGGTAATGTGCTCCCTCCTGGTGTGTTTGTTGTCTGCACGAAAACATAAGCACCTGGAGGCCGGACCTTTGTTCTGTTCACTGCTCTGTCTCCAGTGCCTGGCATGTGTAAGCATTCAATAAATGTTTGCTGAATTTTTTCAATTTTTTAAAGTGATAGTTTCCACCGTGCCTTCCTCCATATGGCTGCCCCTGGTAATTACAGCGGACATTTCCCGAGCACTGTTGAGGCCCCATCACATACATCCACTCAGTCTTCCTGCAGCCCTGAGGCAGTGCTTGGGGTGTTTGGCTCCTGCACATCTCTCTGGGTATACCACTGTCAAGGTCTTGACTGCTCTGTCCCAGGTCTTTTCAGGGGTTGGGTTTGCAGCAAGTAACCTTGGTGAATGAGTGTCCCTCCAGGGTAAGAACGAGCTTGCTCACTACCTGCTGAGAAAGGTGGATCCTGTGTTCCTCAGCTGCACATAGACCTGCTGTATGTGTGCCATCCACCCAGCCCATGGCCCCTTCCTTGCTGCCCTTGGGGCTCGGGCCCAGGGGAGCTCATGTGTGCTGATGCACATGCTACCTGCTGTGCCGTGAGCAATGAAGTCTTCACCTCTGACTCAGGCTTGTGTCTTCGGCCAGAATCCATGAAACAGTAACATGAGCTCAAACTTTTCGGAAGCACTCGGATTTGCAGATGAAGAACGGCCTGACCTCTGCTTTCAGTCTCTTCCTCTGGTCAGTGCGCCCTCTACACTCTCACCTGGATTCTCCTAAAGTAAAATGACTGTTTCATTCCACTCCAAATCCTCAAGAAAGTCCCTTTTTCCTTCACCCAAAATCCAAATTTCTTAAGCCGGCTCTGAAGGCCTCCATGCTGCGGTCTCTGGCCACCTCACCTACCTGGTATCTGTGCTGTCTCTGCCCTGTCACAAGAGCCTGTTCCCCAGACAAGCTGTGCCTCCTTATTCCTTGCCTTTTTTCCTCTACAGCTTCCCCCAGGCGAAGTTGTCTTTGACCTTCAGGTGTCCCCTTAACACCCCGCTGTCTGCTGCATAGCATCAATATTTCGCGATACTCCGCCCCGGCGCTGCCTTCTGGACCTCTGTTCTCAGCCCAAGTAGGGCTGGCCTCTGGCCTAGCCTGAAAACATTCAAAGTCAGCTCATCTAGCACTTAATATGCTCTTTATTCATTTTATTTTGTAGGCTTGGACCCCTTCTACTCACAAAATTCTTCATGTTTGACAGGCTCTAACTGAGGCTTTGGCTTGACCCGAGCCCAGCCCAGCCTGCAGCACCTAGTACTCACGTGAACATTGGTTGCTGACAAGCAACCATATATTGCCACCACTTGGGAATGAGGCCTGGAGCAGCTGGACTTTCGGTTCAGGAATGTGTACCTGCGTTTCCCCGACCAGCCTCAGCTTCCAGAGGTCAAAGGACCAGATTAGTCATCCCGGCTTCCTAACGCCTCACCAGGACATCTCCGGTGCCCATCACATAATCCATACTGGAGGTGCCACAGAAGAAGCCTGGGCCACACAGCCAGGGCTATGGCAGACACGGGCTGTGCTATAAGTGAACCCATTCTTAGTCTCCGAAGCTTTTACATAGAACACAGGATGAATGAGACTGTCACAAAGTCAACTCCATCGAAGGTGCTCGGACTGTACTCTCACTCTCCAGGCTCCCAAGTTGTTGCAGTGGCAACTAATGACATGCTTTTTGGTTTAAAGAGAGGGCTGAATTGTAAAAAGAACCACACAGGCTTCTGTTTATCTCTGAGCTGTGGCAAACTAAGCTCTTTAATAAGTCTCTGCCTGTCTGCTCCACAGCGTCCCCAGCTGTAGGATGTTCAGATGGATCAGATATTCTGTAAGATCCCTCCCAACATGGAGTTGCTGACTTGGTATTGTGGGTAATGGAATTTTTCTCTCCAGGTGAAAACCAGGCCTACCTGACCAGGCGGTGGCACAGTGGATAGAGCGTCGAACTGGGATGCGGAGGACCCAGGTTCGAGACCTTGAGGTCATCAGCTCGAGCGCAGGTTCATCTGGCTTGAGCAAAAAGCTCACCAGCTTGAACCCAAGGTCGCTGGCTCCAGCAAGGGGTTGCTCAGTCGGCTGAAGGCCTGCGGTCAAGGCACATGTCAGAAAGCAATCAATGAACAACTAAGGTGTCGCATCGAAAAACTGATGATTGATGCCTCTCATCACTCTTCGTTCCTGTCTGTTCCTGTCAATCCCTCTCTCTGACTCTCTCTCTGTCCCTGTAAAAAAAAAGAAAACGAGGCCTAGACAAATGCTCAGTCCTGGAAATGAGGACAATCCAGTCATGCATTCCCACCCAAGTGTCTGTCTCCCCTTGGGGCAGTTCCTTCTCCTCCACAGCAAATAAAAAGCCTGTGCACCTATTGGGCCCTGGAGAGGGGCAGCGATTCCAGCACTGTCACCAAGAAGCTGATGCCACCCAGTAGCTCATCAGGTAAATGGCACATCCATTTGGAAACTACCTGATCTAGTTCCGAGCCATATATTGGAGATTCTCGGCCAAAGTACAAATCAGAAACATTTGCAAACTTCAGCTGCACACCTAAAGGTTCTGACTCAGCTGGCCTGGGGAGCGTTGGGCACCTGGATTTTGTAAAGAAACCCAAACTGATGCTGATGTGCACTTGGCAGGAACAGCCGCACTAAATGGCTTTGGGTCCTGCCATCTTCTCCAAGGCTGGAGACTCCTGAAGGTCTCCTGAGAGAACATGGAAAAGCTCATTTTGAAAGGCTAACATTGGTGTCAGCGTTGGTTCACTGGTACAGGTTGGGGGAGCGGGCTTGTGGGAACTCTGTTCTTCCCACTCTTCATTTTGAAAGGCTAACATTGGTGTCAGCGTTGGTTCACTGGTACAGGTTGGGGGAGCGGGCTTGTGGGAACTCTGTTCTTCCCACTCAAGTGGGAAACTTGAGTGTTTTCCCACTTGATTTTGGTGGTTTTATAGAGCAAGAAGTTATAGTCCATAAACATCAGCTATGAACATATCTATTTAGCTCTTTAAATACAAACATCTAAGGATAAATTGATACCTTTATTATTAAACTTTTATATTCAATCTCATTTTAGTTTCATCATTAGTTACTCAATTAACTTTTATTGAGAATATTAAAATTATTCTTTTTATTAAAGTATAGAATATTGAAATTATTATTTTTATTAAAGTATACTATATATACAATATTATATTAGTTTCAGGTGTATAAAATAATTATTTGTCACTTATATTCCTTTATAAGTGATCACCATAAATCTAGTAACCGTTTGTCACCGAACAAAGTTATTACAATATATCATTAGCTATATTCCCTATGCTGTACGTTACATATTGTGACTTATTTATATTATAATTGGAAGTCTGTACTTCTTAATTCCCTTCACCGTTTTTCACCCATCACCCCACTCCTTTCCCCACTGGCAACCATCAGCTTGCACTCTGTGTCTACAAGCATCTTTAGTTTTGAGAACTAATTCATTCTAACCTTTTTACTTCAGATTATAAATGTAAATATATAGTTTATCTAAAACTGCTCTATGAGAAAGATTTAGAAAGAAAATGGAGGGAAGGGGGCAGCCCGACTATCACAGGGTCAGTGACCAGCCACATCCAAGGGCTGCGGTTCTGTACAGACCAGCCAGATGGTTCTTCCTGAACACCTTTGTTCTCAGGTTGTGTCCTGCTCCGACTTCATGGAAACTGCCTATTGTTGGTGAGCAGAAGTCTCAACTCCTTAGCCAGGCATCGAAGGCACTGTACAGCTCTGGCCTCAAACCATCTATCCAGGCTTAGACTCAATAATGAGGAACCCAAACAGACTGAGACCTTAAAGGTCATCTGCACCGGAATGCAAGTTCCATGAGGGCATGGGTATGTCTTATTCACCACCATGACCCAGAACATGACCGGAGTCCCAAGATTAGGGACCTTAACCTTTGGGTCTGACTCAAGGTAGGTGCCCACAATCTGTCCCCACCATCTCCTGCCCTTCCTCCCTTTCCCTCAGGGCCATTTCTCTGTGGACATTTTCAGGATGCCTCAGCCCACCACCTCTCACCTCTAAGCTCATAGGCATTGACTTGTACTCAACTCTGTGCTGTGTCACTTTGAATTCCTTGAGGCCAGGACTGCTTTGTGCAGGCCAGATCCAGAACTGAAGCCACAAGCACAGTCAGGGTTGTGGGGCACTCCAGGCCCGCCATGGGCATCAGGACCAGTGTTTCTGCCGTCGGAACCCTGTGCAATTCTTACTGCACTCAGGTGTGCTCAAGTTCAACTCACTTGAATGTAGAGCTACATGCTCCACAGAAGATGGAGCTCCTGAACCCAGGAAAGGAGAGGGATGTGCCTAAGAAACTTCACCCCCTTAACATGCCTGCTCCTCTGCCCTGAGACCTAGCATCTGTTGAATTATTTAAGAGCCAGGGTTCTACAGCCAACTAATCTGGATTTGAAATCCGGCCTACCACTTCCTTGGGCAAGTTGCTTAGTATATGCCTCAGTGTTTTCATCTGTCAAATGGGGCCATCAATATTCCCTACTTTATAGGGTAAAGATTTTAAAAGTCAGTATATGTCAAATGCTTAGAAATTGAGTGTTTGCTCAATTAATGTTCTATCATTACTATCCTTATTAGTGTAATCCACAGGGAAGTGCAAGCCTGGAAAACCATCCCAGGCTCTGATGATGGGACAATAACCTGGGTTTGGAGCCTCAAGTCCTTAACATGCCCTTAACAACTCATAAGAATTAATCATTTCCTTTCTTCCCTGTGCTTCCATTTCCTTGGGAAACAGGCCCAGCGAGGTCATGGAGCTAGGCCACATATGGAGGAAGTAGAGGGGTCTGGATCAAGCCTAGGCAAGAGAGAACAGCTTTGCTCATGCTGTGTCCCTGGACCTTGCACACAGCTGACAGGGTGGGTGTGGGGATGCCGTCAGCCTTCTTCACCAACTGGAGGGCACTCCTCACCGCTGTGCAGTTGTCGAGTGTGATGTACGCCTTGAAGCTCAAGTAGGCCAGCCTTCCGTTTGACCAATAGGAACTGCGGGCCCAGAGAGGCTCAGGACAGGATCTCATGTCCAGATGCTACCTTGTTGGTGTTTGGATGGCTTTGCTGGGTGGAAGAACCAGGAGCATAGAATGGTCTATGCAGAAGAATGGGAACTTCTTCAAAGTCAGGGACTTGGGCTTTTCTGTCTTGGGGCCAGCTCTCGGGTCCTACTCCAGGGCACTATTCATTGGGGACATTCAATAAATGCTTCCTGAGCATCCTGTTGTGTCTTCCTCAAGCAGAGCATCAGTGGAGTGTGTGTCCCATGCCAGGGATGGTATCAGGTATCTTCACATATGAGATCTTATTTATTTTCAACATATTCTTGGGACCTCATTATAATCTATAATCTCCAGTTTATAGAGAAAACAGACTCAGTGACGCCAGCCTTGTTTGCTGCGTACAAGTGGGAAGTGGCAGGGGGTCCTGCTCATCCATGTGGAGCTGTGAAGAGACTGAGGAGTGATGCTGAGAGCACTGGCCTGCAGGAGGAGGAAGGAGCCCACGTAGAGAGATGGGGTGGTGAGCCCCGAGGGGGCATTGGGGAGGAGGTCGCCCAGCTCCAGGCCCAGCGTGCACTGACCTCTTCGCAGGCTGATAAACCCTCCATCCAGCCTCTCACTTTAACTTTTTTGTTGGGCTCTCCGGCCTTGCCACCAGAAGGGAGCAGATGTGAAAAGTGCTTTCAGCATCCCCATTCCTCCTTGGTCCCTTCTGGATTCTGAAATTGACTTCCTGGTTCACAGATGGCAACTTCTCATTTTGAAAACCAGAATTCTAGTTACTCCAAAGTTCTTTCTCTTGAAACATTTAGATCAGGACTGTAACAAACTTTTTGTAAAGTGCTAAATAGTAAATGTTTTAGGGTTTGCAGGCCACACAGTTTCCATCACAACCTCCAGCCATTGTAGCAGGAAAGCAACCAGAGCACATGCACAAATATGGGTGTGGCTGTGTGCCAATAAAACTTTATTTACAAAAACAGGTGGTGGACCAGATTTGGCTGGTGGGCTGTGGTTTGCTGTTTCTTGCCTTAAACCAGTGGTTCTTAACCTGGGTTCTATCGAACCCTAGGGGTTCGATGAGTCGGTCTCAGGGGTTCAGAGAAGCCTCTGCCGCGGAGGCCAGAATAAAGTAATACCATAATTTGTTGTGAATTCATTCACTTTGTTGATTTTGTTCTTTGAGCAAGGTGATGTTCATGCACGGCTCATTTTGTGCACCAGTAAAAGAACATATACCTATGTCTTGAATTTGGAAAATAATCATATTTTATTTATCACTAAAGAAGGGTTCGGTGAATGCGCATATGAAACTGGTGGGTTCAGTACCTCAAAAAAGGTTAAGAACCACTGCCTTAGACAAATCATAAGACTCCAGAAACCTCTGGAAGAGCTTAGATCAATGCTCGTGAAGAAATCTGTTATTAAGTACAGACTGAATGTGAACGCTACTTTAGGTGTGCAAGTAAGTACACATGTGAAAAATACTAAATTGTTTGGAATAATTTTTCAAAGTAAGCAAGGCCCAAATTGGCTCATTTATACTCATGTAAAATGTCTGCCTTAGATCTACAAACACTGACTCATACAAAGTCCAACCCTAAAACTCCTTGGTGGTGTGACCTTGAGAAAGTTCCTTAGCCTCTTGGAGCACCATTTCCTTATTAAAACAATTAACCAAGGTGTAGTAGGAGTCGTAGGACTCTGAGTTTCAATCCCTGTGCAGCCACCTGCTAACTGCTTAACCTTGAACAATTAGTGTCTCTGTATCTTAGATTCCTCACCTATAAAATGCAGTAGTAGGTTGCAAGGATGAAACAGGACAATCTGTGTAGAGCACTTCGCACAATGTCTAGAAAGTGCTATGTGCTATTATTATTCAATACAGTTGGTAATGCATTTATTAGAGTGCCTAATGCATAGTAACTGTCGGTGAATATTTCTTCCCTTTTTTGGAGGAAGTAAGAACAGGGGTCAAGGAGTTTCTGGATGTGTCCAAGGATTCTTCAGGTTGGGGAGATTGGAATGAACCTTATTGCTGAGAGGGAACAGCGCAGAAGATTCCCCAGGACTGTACTCTCTTAAAATATGTGTGTGAAAAAGGAGAACTTACCTATAGAACTTCATATATCAGATTGTATTGCTAAGTTGATAGGTATTTCTAAAAACCAGTGAGGAGATATTGGGTGGCGTTGACCCAGAGGTACAGGTAAGTGGGGAAAGTCTAGAGACAGAGTTCAGTCCAGCTTGCAGTCCAAGAGCTCATGAGCACCAAGTGCTGAAAGAACAGGGCCTGTCTGGACGCCCAACTGCTGGTTCCCACTGACCTCCGTGGCTGATCCTTCCTGGTCTCTGGTGGCCCCTCCACCTTTCCCATCCTTTTCAATCTGGGGTCCCCTAGGGCACTGACCTTGTGCATTTAACCTTTGGTGCCTAACTTCACTGCTTTCTAATCCTACCCACTCTTACCATTTTAAATATCATTTATCTACAAATTTATATCTCTGACCAATTTGTTGGAGACCCAGCAGTTTAAAGCTAGATTCAGATCTCATTGTCTACTCAGCATCTCCACTTGCATGACTATTGGGCATCTCAAACTTAATCCCCAAACTGAGCTCCTTGATCTCACCCTACAACCCCCTACACACACACACCCCAAACCTATCCGTTTCAGGCAATGGCAACTTGATTGCAGCCAAGTGAAGAAAACCTCAAGGACTGAGAGGTCAAAGACAATGAGGTTTGAGCATTGATCTGATTTAGCGACAGGGAGGCCATCAGTGACTTTGGCAAGAGCAGTTATGGTGGAATGGTAGAAGATGAAAAGCCTTGGTGTTATCCTGGCTCTTCTTTTTCTCCCACACTGCACATCCAGTCTTGTGAGCAAATCCCCTTGGTTTGACCTTCAGAATATATCTGGAATCTGACTACTTCTCACCGCTTCTACTGCGGCCACACTAGTTCAAGCCACTATCCTCTGTCCCAGAGACTGTTTTAGTAATTGCTAACTGGTATCCCTCTGATAGCGTTGCCCCTGTAGTCTCTTCTTAACACACCAGCCAGAGTGATGCTGTTGAAACCTGCATTAGATTATGTCACTCCTGCCTGACCTGTGGTGGCGCAGTGGATAAAGCGTCAACCTGGGAACACTGAGGTCGCTAGTTCAAAACCCTGCACTGGTCCGGTCAAGGCACATATGGGAGTTGATGCTTCCAGCTCCTCCCACCTTTCTCTCTCTCTCTCCTTCTCTCTCTCACTCTGTGTCTCCTCTCTAAAATGAATAAAATAAAAAGAAATTTTAAAAAATGTTAAAAAAAAAATAAAAAAATAAAAAAATAAAAAAAAAAAAAGATTATGTCACTCCTCTGGTCAAAATTTTCTAATGCTTTCCCATCTCACTCAAAGTGAAAGCAAAAATCCTCCTGTAGCCGATAAAACCCTGCACCTTTGGCAGTGGTGGGATTCAAATTATTTCATAATCAGTTCTCTGCCCTAATAACTAAGTATAAAAACCAATATACCGAAAAACTAGTTTATTATTTTATGCACTTAATACTTAAATAGGAATAGTAAAAGAGTTACACAAAACTAGATTATGTTCTAAGAAAGAGTTTTAAAATATTAATGAAAAAATCATTCGCCTGACCTGTGGTGGCGCAGTGGATAAAGTGTCAACCTGGAATGCTGAGGTTGCCGGTTCAAAACCCTGCACTTGTCTGGTCAAGGCACATATGGGAGTTGATGCTTAGTGCTCCTCTCCCCTTTCTCTCTCTCTCTCTCTCTCTAAAATGAATAAATAAAAACAAACAAACAAACAAAAAATCTGAACCATTGAAGGATAAGAGACAAAAAAAATAGTGAAAAAATATTAAATAATACCTGACAAAAACAATAAAACTGTCATTTGAGATATTTCCATGTTGCCTCTTTTTATTATTATTATTATTATTTTATTTTTTAGTGAGAGGAGAGGAGGCAGAAACAGACTCCGACATGCTCCCTGACCAGGATCCGCCTGGCAAGCGCTCTAGGGCCCTTGCTCTGTTGCACTGGAGCCATCCACAGAGCCTGGGGCCAACTTGCTCTAATTGAGTCAGTCACGGCTGTAGGAAGGGAGAAGAGGGAGAGAAGTGAGAGGGGGAGGGGTGGAGTAGCAGATGGGTGCTTCTTCTGTGTGCCCTGACGGTATCGAACCAGGGACAGGGCATCCTCACTTGCAATTTTTTTCACCCATGGACGGAATGAACATTACTATGGGCGCTTAGAATATGCTTCTGCACAGATGAACATTAAAAAAGAGTAAGGAGCCTAACCAGGCGGTGGCGCAGTGGATAGAGCGTCGGACTGGAATGCGGAAGACCCAGGTTCAAGACCCCGAGCTTGCCAGCTTGAGCACAGGCCCATCTGGCGTGAGCAAAAGCTCGCCAGCTTGGACCCAAGGTCACTGGCTCTAGCAAGGGGTTGCTCAGTCTGCTGAGGGCCTGCAGTCAAGGCACATGTGAGAAAGCAATCAATGAACAACTAAGGTGTCATAATGGCAATGAAAAACTAATGATTGATGCTTCTCACCTTTATCTGTTTCTGTCTGTCTGTCCCTATCTATCCCTCTCTCTCTGTACCTGTAAAAAAAATTAATAAATAAAAAGTTGTGATTTCCCCACTTGGTGGCTGTGCAAGTGCCTACCTTAGAGAAAACCCTGATTACAAGTACCATTCTAAACCGGTTCGCCGAACTCAACAAAAAATTAGGTATCAGTTCTACCGGACCAGTGCAAACTGGCTGAATCCCACCACTGCATACACAGCAGCTCGTCAGTCTGGTTCACTGCTGGGCCTGGCATGACACCCAGCACAGAGGTGCTCAAAAATACTTGTGTTTTGAAGAAATGAATGGATGGCCCCTCTGGCTGAAAATGCACAGAGGCAACGTGCAGAGGGATGAGTGAGGTGACTAGCAAGCCCAGAGTGCATGTCCATGGAGCAGAAATGGAGGACACCAGCTTCTCTCACCACCCAGGGCTCCCGTCCTTTCCCTCACAGCCGCTCCCCAGGAGTAAACACACCTGTTAGGGGCTCCCACAGTACCCTGTCCTCCTTGTGTCATACCACTTACCTCTCTCCTCCTTAAGGGCTTATCTGCGGGCTGACCTGCTGGGGTCTGTCCCCAGTATCATTAGGGCAGAGACTGTCTTTTCTCCCCTGCAGGTACCTGGCCTAAGCTTGTGCCCCAAGACAGGCAAGGGGGAAAGGTGAGCAAGACCCTTTAGAATATGAATCCTAGTATCTCATGGTTTACCCCAGAATCTGTCCCTGGTTATTAAGAAGCTAGCAGATGTACCCGAGGGTAAAAGTACACTGGAATGGTGGGTAGGAGAAAGCACATCCCACCTTAAAGCAATGGTTCCCGCCCTGGCCGGATAGCTCAGTTGGTTGGACCAACACCCTGAAGTGCAGAAGTTGCTGGTTTGATGCCAGGTCAGGGCACATACAGGAACAGCTCCATGTTCCTGCCTTTCTCTGTCTCTCCCTTCCTCTCTCACTGAAATCAATAAATAAAAATAAAAATAAACAGTGGTTCCCAAACTCAGCCGCACAACAGGATTACTAGGAGATCCTTTTTTAATTGAATTTATTGAGGTAACACTGATTAACATAGTTATACATGTTTCAGGAGCCCAGTTCTACAGCACATCTCCGTACACCACATTGTGTGTTCATACCTCCAAGTCAGTTATCGTCCATCACCATTTATCCCACCCCACCCCTCATACCTTCCTCCACTTTCCCCCACTGTTGTCTGTGTCTGTGAGGGTTTTTTTTTTTTTCCTATTTTATTTTCTTCTGTCCTTACTAGATCGTTCAAAACTTTCAGAGTCCTGGTGCTGCACTAGATCAATTAGATCCCAGTCCTGGGGTGAGGTGTGGGGGGGCGTAGGACCCACCCACTCATCAGTGTGTTTTGAAGCTTCCAAGGTGATTTCAAAATGCAGACAAAGTTGGACATGTTTTGAAGCTTCCAAGGTGATTTCAAAATGCAGACAAAGTTGGACACATTTCCTTAATCTTTTGCCCCATCACAGTTAAAATCTGTTGAATGAATGCACTAATGAATGAATTTATGAGCCTCACAGTCTTCTATGTCCCTTTCTGGGGTCTCAGGCAGTGACCTTGCTACCCAGTACCATCCGACCCTCTCTGTAGAATTAAGAAGGAATTTTGAAATTCTGCTTCATTTCCTTGGTAGTAGTTTTCATTTCATTTTTCACAAATAGGTAATGTCCCTGAATAAGAGAGTCTAGAAATGCAAACTAGTTTTCAAATAAAAATCCTTTCCTAACTAATTGAAATGTCACATTTATCATGAAATGCCGTACTTAGTCATTCAGCACATATCTATGGTGCACCTGCTATGTGCCAAGCACTGCTAGATGCTGGGGACATGTTGTGCCCACCTGGAAGTTGCACTCTGCAGGAAGACAGACAGCAAGAACCTAACAAACATATGATTTCAAAAATGTGTGGCCAGTGCTTTGGGAGAAAAGCACAGGATGCTGGAAATAACAGGAGAGAGCTCATTTAAGTGAAGGGTGTGGGAAAGTCGTTCCTGAAAAAGGGCAGTTGTGATTATGTTTCTATTGATGTGCGTATCTGTTTCGCATCCTCCCCCTTCCCCTTCCCCTCCTTCCTATCTCCTGGTTCCCTAACGGCTCCTAGCCTGCTTCAGGATGATCTGTTTGTAGCGCCGGGACAGCAGGTGCAGCTCCTGCTCCAGCTTCATGGCACAGGTCCTCAGTTCCATGGCCGTCTCCGCCCTTGCCCCTTCTTCCAGGTGCCTCCAGGTCTGCCGAATGCTGTTCACCTCTTGCACAAGTAAGAAGCCAGCCCCTGCTGCACTCAGCATCCGGGCACCATAGGCCATGGTCAGAGCACGGTTCTGCACAGCTCCCTGCACTCCTCCGGCCCTCCAGAAGGGCACACGGCTTGTGGCCATGAAATTCCTGACCCTCTCCAGGAAGCTGGGGTTGACCTGTGCCATCTGGTAGGCACGAAGTTGTCTGATGCCCATAAGGACTCCAGCACACGCCGGGACTCCCCTTCTGACTTCAGACAAATGTATCCCTCCACCAGCTCCGGCCTCCTGTATTGTTGGACGAGCCTCCAGTCTGCTGGCTCTGTCTCTTGCTGCTGAATTGCTTCTATTTTCAAGGACATTTGTCAAAATGTTGGTGACAAAAGCTGCCACCCCCAAGCCCTGCCCAGCTGTTGAGAGTATCAGACTCCCTCCTCCTGTCACAGGTGCCAGGGCGATGCCCACAATGGTCATGGCCGCAGACACCGCACCTGTGGAGCTGGCGACCAGGCTGGTCGAGGTGAGCATTCTGTGAGTTCTGTCAACCTCGTCTGCAATGGTGTTAAGTTCTTTTATAATATTTTTCATCTGAGACCTCTGCAAGGGAAAGTAAAAGAGAAACATTCTCTCCTCTTCTGTCAGATTTTCACATGGCATGGCCCATTCCTCGCGTCGCATCAGCTCTTGTACCAGGATATAGTACAGCATACTGGCTTCATCCCTGTGGAGAGACCACCCACATCACACGATTATTATTCTAGCTCAAGGACACGTTTACCAGGGAGTCTGAAACCTTCTAGGTCACCTGGATTCTCAAACACATTCAGAGAGCAGGGCCCTGGGAATCAAGGTACACTTGGGGAGCAGCATGGCAGAGGGTCACCCTCTGGGTCAAAGCTTGGCAGGCTTGTGTTTTTAGCAGGGGCACGGTTGGTGCAATCCCTCTGCATGTCAAGACTGGCTGTGGGCACTGACGTGATGAATAAGACACAGCTGAAAAGCATGGCTGACTTTTGTCATCAAATCTTTTCTTAATAAATACATTCATGTGCATACATAGCTAATGTATACCTCTGTAACAGACTGTGAGCTATTATTTCCTGGAAACTAGAGCACTAAGAACTTACAGAGGCTATGTCTCCATTTCTTTTTTTTTTTTTTTTATGTTTAAAGGGGAGCTGCCTGGAAATTGTGGTTGATTCTGGGGAAAGGAGATGGGAAGCTGGGGGCAAAGCTTTGAAGGACACTTACTTTTTACTGTTTACCCTTTTTTAAGTTTTGTATCATGTGAAAATAGTAGACTTATGCCAAGGAAATTGGTAAAATAATCTATACTTCTAAAGAAAAAGGTAAGCAGACCTCCAGTGAAACACCCAAATATCATCTCTCCCGGATGATGGGTTCATCGTCTGCAATTCACTCTGACAATGTTATGTATTTTGGAAGTTGAAAGTTGATTTCTAACAAAAGGGTGGTCGTGCTTAGAAACAGAGGGTTTTAGTCTGTTCACTTGCTAACAAGCCAGTAGGAGAAGCGCCTTGTCTTAAGAAAAAGTGACTAGGAAGAAAGAATGTACAGTTGAGAAAATTCTCTCTATTTAATTCAAAATTTTCCTCTATTTTGGGAGAGAAGACCACCATTATTAAATTTTCCTGTAGGATCAATTTGGTCCAGCTCCTGGAGGACCAGACTGCAGGGCCTCTGTTTGAGAATCACTGTTCTAAGTATATTTGTCTTGAATGGTTTGGGGCTTCCAATGTGGACACCGTTGAACGGTGTGGGATGCTGCAGTCAGCTTCCTACGACATGTAAGAGTCTGACTTGCATGATCCTCAGGTTTGTTCCTGTCTTTCTCTTTGAACTGAGCATCTACAATGGATGGGACATGGGGATATTGGAGAATGTGTCTATGGAAAAGGTGGCAGGGCTTGTAGGAAAACTCTACAGAAAACAAGCAGCCCCAAAGCTCCAAAGGAACTGTTGACAATGACTTTCGGAGCCCTCTGCTCCCTGGGCAAGGCCATCAGCAGCCTCAGGTAGACCTGCCAGCTGACCCAGGGTAGCAGCAGGAGCCTTCTGACATCTTTTCCCATCAAGTCATTTCTTTTTTAAAGGCTTACTTAGAGTTTTCTTTGGGATGTCTCTGTACACCTAGGAGTCCAGGTCCCCTGCAACTTAAATCTTGGTGCTCCGAGATGTTAGACCCGGATGTTAGCTCACCAAGATCATCCGGTACATAGATGGCAAAGAGGGCAAACTCCCCTGACATTGTTGCTAAAAAGGTGTCTACACCACTTTGATGAGAATGATGAGGCTGCAGCTAAGCTCTCTGAGACAGAACACTACAGTTGGCCAGTGATGTTTCCCCACACAAAAGATAACAGCAATCTGCCACATGTTCACCATCGGTGAAGTGAGTCCAAACCCCTCTTTCACAGAGAAGAAAGCTGGCCCCAAGGATGGCATGAGTTACAATCCAAGCTTACAACCAGTTAGTGGTAGAATTAGGGAGAGAACTGTGTGCCCTGAGAAAGAAGACATCTACTAAGATGGGGTTCTGGTGGCTAACTGGGCTCAAGTTAAAAAAAAAAACAAAAACAGAACCTAGCAGCCATTTCTACGCAGGGCCTCTCATGCAAACTACACTTTAGGGAGAAGCCATCATTGCACTGCCTGCCTCTGCACTAAACTGCCTACCTACCCTGTGTTTCTGCCATCTGAGCCAGCCCTTATAAAGAAGTTCCTGGAATCTTATTTCAACCAATAGAAGTGAGGCTTTCCCTACCCAATTAAAGTTGTGCAACTCTGACCAATCAGAGTGGCTCTATCCTGACCAATAAGGACAGTGCTTTTTGGACCAAACAGAGTGCGTGGGTTTGGAGTCCTCATTTGCATGAGAACAGACCAATCAGAGTATTATATACGGTAGCACCCCTCTGTCTGGCTCTGGGAGGGCAATTTTCACCATTTGCTGGCTGAGTGGAAACAACCACCTCACCCAGTGAAGGCCAGAGCAGACTGGCAGAGAACTGAGCACGTCAGAGGAGCACAGAGCAGAGCAGAGCTGTCTAATGAGAGAGGGGTCTGGCTGCATGGCCACCTGGCCCCAGGTGGCCTCACAGCTGAGCTATGTCACAATTGGGTTGTTTTGCACAGAATGAAGTTTTCTTCTTCACTGTACCCCAAACTGGGGTTCCTGTTGGCGCTGAATTGGTGCTGGTGACCATCAGTTGACAGAACCTAGGACAACAGTTTCCCAGAAGCCTCTAGTCTACCTCACCACTGAGAAAGGAAACCACCATCTCTCTGCCTTCATCAGAGGAGGGAAGTTAAATACAAGCACAGGCACATTGGAAGCAACCTGACTTAGTCCAAGTCGAGTCATCAGCCAGGAGCAAATGGGAAGGACATTGTTTTGAGTTGTCTCAGGATTAACTGAGCTGTGGGGAGGAGTCTAAAAAGTGAAAGAAGGACGGATAACAGTGGAGGGAGGCTGGACCAAGGACATAGCTATGTAGAATGGCTTCTTTCTATCCTGAAAGGGCAGGAAACTCCAGTTTGCATGACTTATGTGGATTCTCTAATTTAAGAGTTTGTGCTAGCACTGCACCTCCTTGTACAGAAACTTCTAGACACTTTGGCAAGAGTAAGTACAGCCTGTGTTAGGCAGCGAATGTTTGGATGGCCAGGTAGAGGCTGCAGAAAAGCAAATCTCAGGAGTTTGGATCTCAAGGCAAGGCTTAGAAAGTCTCATGGCTTGGGCAAAGATTTAAAATGTACTCTACTGAGACACATTTTAGAAGGATGCATAAATCCTTTTTTATTACCTTCTGCATCTCTCCAACTGCCAGGGGAAGTAAACAAGACTGCACCGTCAACCTTCAGCCCACCTTGTTGAAAGACAGAGGTTTCCTACTATGAAGATGCTGACAGCACAGAGCATAATGTGTGTATCAACAGTCAGATTTTCTTCCTTCCTTCATTCCAATACGGAGCGCCAGGTCGATGCCAGATGTTGTTCTAGATCAGTGGTTCTTAACCTGGGTTCTATCGAACCCTAGGGGTTTGATGAGTCGGTCTCAGGGGTTCAGAGAAGCCTCTGCCGTGGAGGCCAGAATAAAGTAATACCGTAATTTGTTGTGAGTTCATGCACTTTGTTGGTTTTGTTCTTTGAGCAAGGTGATGTTCATGCACGGCTCATTTTGTGCACCAGTAAGAAAACATATACCTATATCTTGAATTTGGAAAATAAAGTCATATTTTATTTATCACTAAAGAAGGGTTTGGTGAATGCGCATATGAAACTGGTGGGTTCGGTACCTCAAAAAAGGTTAAGAACCACTGTTCTAGATGCTGGAATGACGGCAATGAGCGTATCAGTCCAAATCCCTGCCCTCACCGAACTCTCATTCTTGTGATTTTGCCCCAGACATCACCTTTCTGGGATTACCTTTCCAAACGAAGTTCCACCATCACCGCCTCCCAAATGTGTGGATTAGAGACTAGATTGTACATTTCTTCTCTTGTCATGTGGGCTAGAACTTCTCTGCTGCTCTGGCGAAGCAGCTCAGCTATATATATGTGGGAATAAAACAAGGAAGGTTAGAACACATCAAAAATTGTAATGCCTCCAAAACTGCACATCATTTTTGCCTAATGATTTTAACCAAACCATTAAACTGTGGTCATACCCGGTGCTAACTAGGATATCGTCAAACTGGTCATCTCTTAGGTTTCTGATGGCAAAGTAGATTGGTTAAACACTTTTGACATATTGATATTATGTATTTAGTCACAAGAATCTTATGATAATCATCCAATAACCCAATGATATGCTCAAAAAAGATCAGGGCCATTTTATTTATACTACTGTAAACTTGAAAACAAGTGAGCACTCATTCTGCCCAGCCGGCTACAATTTACAATCCTGGCAAGATCATCTTGTCTCCGCCCAAGCCCTCCTGGAGAGGAGGAGTTCATTGGTTGGTTAGTTGTTTGTTTGACCAGGTAGGTGATGGTAGAAGAACATGCCACCCTAAAGATGCCACTTTGATATATTGATTATTTTGAGCTGCAGGCACTAGAAAAACAACAATGCAGGAGGCTTTCTCTGAACTCCCTTTCTCTGCCTATAAACAGATCCTCCCAAAGGAACTCAATTGCCATAGGTCCCCTTCCCAGAGCTTCATCAACCAGGGAAGATCGGCTCTTGTCACAAGAGAGGAAACTAGAAGTTGACACCACACCCAGCCAAACTTTGCTCTCCTCTATTCTTCCAAGGGGCCATTCATCTTTGCTAAAATATATATATTTTTTACATCCCCTCTTCTTTTTCTACTAACATGGTATTTAAGACTAAATTCTAAGCCATCTTGGGTAGTTATTTATTTTTCCCTGGGCCTTTCCCATTTGTACATGACAAATATGTGTTAATGAACTTTTCTCTTCCTCTGGTTCATCTGTCTCTTATTCCTGGGATCTCAGGTAAGAACTCAGAGGGGTAGAGGAAAAATGATTTTTCTTCGCCTACAGAGAGTTACCCTTGTTCAAAGACTCTTAGGTTGCAGCTTCTTTTGTTGCTCAAAAATCATTTTAAATGTACTTTCAATATTAATTTGACAAAAATCACCCCCAGTCCTGTCAATTTTACTCATTTCCTTTGAGTTATTTTTCAAATGCATATTCTTTTTCACATGGCTTTTATAACATACTATAACCCTGTTATTTTTAAATGTAATGTTATAGTACAAGTATTTTTCATGTTGCTACACAGTTGTAGTGTGATTATTACTTAAAAAATTTTTTTTTCTTTTTAGATTTAATTTTTTGAGTTTTGGAGAGAGGGAGGAGAGAGAGAGAGAGAGAGAGAGAGAGAGAGAGAGAGAGAGAGAGAAGGACAGTGAGAAAGAGGAGGGAGAAGCGGGAAGCATCTACTCATAGTAGTTGCTTCCTGTACATGCCTTGCCTGGGTAAGCCCAGGGATTCAAACTGGCGACCTCAGCATTCTAGGTCCATACTTTATCCACTGCGCCACCACAGGTCCCTCATGTGACTATTTTTGATGACCTCTATTTCACTAAGAGGGGAACTGCCTTAATGTGTATAGAAACATTCCCTTCTGTGACACATTAGGGTCTTCATGCTTTTCTCACTTGTGTGAGTCCTTCATATAATGGCACTGACCCTGCCCTGGCTGCTGTCTCCCCTCTGGCCAGTGACTGGGCCAGTGCTCAGCTTGCATGTCCTCCTCTGCTTTCTGGCTTCTCGCAGTTCTGCATGCAAGACCTGGGGAGCTGCTTGAATTTGTAGTTAAATGTGCAGAAAGGAGTTATTTGCTGCTATAGTATTGACAAAAATGTGCCTTTGAGAAGGTCTCAGGATATATCCTGATTAAATCCAAAGTCTGCTATCTCCCTATGCAGCAGTACAATGTGGCTTCTCCAGGATTCTATTTTTCCTTTTCCTTTTAAGTAGGATTTGTTGCTTCTTCACATTTCATGCTAACGTTATTTCTTACTATTTTTTTTTAGAAATAAAGCCAAAGTGTGAACGTGTTTATTATTTTTTATTTATTTATTTTAGAGAGGAGACACAGAGTGAGAGAGAGAGAAAGGGGGGAGGAGCTAGAACTTCCATATGTGCCTTGACCAGACCAGTGCAGGGTTTTGAACTGGCGACCTCAGTGTTCCCAGGTGGACGCTTTATCCCCTGCGCCACCACAGGTCAGGCTCTTACTATTTTTTTAATATTGTGTTTTCTAACTTGTTTGATTACATAAATGGTATTCATTTTTAATACTCTTCTCTTGCTTCACTGAATTTTTACTAATTGTAATAGTGACTGAATGAATAACTCATGAATGCATCATGTTGGTTTTCTTTCTGATTGTTTTGATATTTATTTTTCTTATTTTGGTTCCATGCCTTACTAGGTTGGCTTGAATTCTTAAATCATTTAATTTTATGAAATTGACTCCAGTATTTTCGTGTTGCCAGTTGGCTTTAAAAAAACCACTCTTTCTCATGAGGCAGTATGTTTTATTCCTATTTTTACATATTTCTATTAGGATTAGGTGCAGAATTTTTAGGCTCTAATGAGATTATCATTTTCCCTTTTTTATTTATCCCATGTATCGTGTATTATGTGCACAAATCTTCATAGGCTGAACTACCCTTATATTCCATGAAAACCACACTTGATCATTGCAGATGTATGTAACAATATGTTACAGATTTATAGCCTCTAGTGTTGTATGCAATACGTTCATCTTATAGTCATAAATGATACTGAGCTATAGTATTCTTTTTTTATCATCAAAATTTATTATTGGTTTTCTATTTGCTTCATAGAATATAAGTAATTACATATTTCTGTTTCTGGAACACTTTATATAACAGAAAATTTGCTTGTTTTCTGGAAGTTTAAAAGAACTTGCAGATTTCTTTGTGTGTGCCACATCCTCGTGGGATGCTTTAATTTTTTAAAGTTTTTAATGTAGGGTAACAACCATGACTCCATTTCTCTTCCCTGAGCCTGAAACCGGTCTCTTCTACCCACCCCCACACCTATTCCTTTTGAAGACTTGAGAAGCAATAACAAAATCCTTCCTGTTTCAATCTGCACTTGGTCCTCATTTTCGGTAAAGAGGCATTTCTCACGTTCTTTGAAAAGGTGTTTCACAGAAGAAACGCAACGGTCACTAAATACCCGAAAAGATGCTTAACATCATGAGTAGCCAAAAAATGCAGATGTGGACCACAGCCAGATTGTGTGTCACTGATCACTTTGGCAAAAGTAAAAAGGATAAAAGCGTCCTGTGTTGCTGAGAGAGGGGGAGTGTGCATTCTCAGACACTTGGCTGGAGCCTAACATATAGCCCTTTGGGAAAGACAATTTGGAGAGTCAGGCAACATAAAACGTGCACATGCGTGAGACTCAACCTCACCCCCCTTGAAATTCATTCCGTGCCAACAGAATGGCACATACACAGAGAAACATGTATAAAGGTATCCACCATGCCGTTGAAGTGGTGAAATATCCATGTGTGGGGGACCACTGGCATTAATCTGCACCCATACAAAATAAAGGCTCACGGATGCGAGAAAAGAACGAGGCAAATCTATGCCCACTGACCAGGAACCATAGCTAGGACATACTAAGTTTAAAAAAATGAGGGGGTGGGGGAAGGTTGAAGAATATGATTTTGATTTTTAAAAAGTATTATATATGCGAATGTAAAGGACTAAGGAAATATTCTGAGAGGAGATACACCAACCATGCTACTTTCATAATTAAAACCAATAAAATTTTATACCTGACCTGTGGTGGCGCAGTGGATAAAGCGTCCACCTGGGAACACTGAGGTCGCCAGTTCAAAACCCTGCACTGGTCTGGTCAAGGCACATATGGGAGTTGATGCTTCCAGCTCCTCCCCCCTTTCTCTCTCTCTCTCTCTCTCTCTCTCTCTCTCTCTCTCTCGGTGTCTCCTCTCCAAAATGAATAAATAAAAAAATAAAATAAAGTTAAAACCAATAAAATTTTTTAAAAAGTAAATAATGAGACTTTTTTGTTATAAAATCTCCAAAGCATACAAGAAGGCATGGTGTGTGGGGACCGCTGCTGAGCCCAGAAAGACAAGCAAAAGTAATGTTGTTAAATATTAATCCTGTCGCCTTTTCAAACATTTATGGGTGACAAGTTTTTTCTAAACTGTTATCTTGGTCCTTTGCATGTCTCTTGTTGGGCAGATAAAATATATTATGCTCACTTTGTTAAAGATGGCGCTGCCCACATGGAAGTTCGTTGATATTAATGTGTAATGCGGGACAGGCTGTAAGCAGGCTGGGTCGGTATAGCCTAAGGCTTAGTTTTAAGAGTAAGCTTTTCCCCACACCCTTGACTGCATAGATGATGTGGGGTGGTGCACTCTCATGAGGAATCCTCCCATTATGCCTCAGATAAGTCACTTTGTATCAAAGACTGCCTTGTTTGTAGATTGGATTAAAGCAGTGGTTCTTAACCTGGGTTCTATCGAACCCTAGGGGTTCGAGGAGTCGGTCTCAGGGGTTCGGAGTAGCCTCTGCCACGGAGGCCAGAATAAAGTAATACTGTAATTTGTTGTGAGTTCATGCACTTTGTTGGTTTTGTTCTTTGAGCAAGGTGATGTTCATGCACGGCTCATTTTGTGCACCAGTAAAAAAAACATATACCTATGTCTTGAATTTGGAAAAAAAAATCATATTTTATTTATCACTAAAAAACGGTTCAGTGAATGCGCATATGAAACTGGTGGGTTTGGTACCTCAAAAAAGGTTAAGAACCACTGGATTAAAGGTTTGGATTTCTACCCTATAAAGTGGGGCAGACTGGGAGCTTGCTCGCTCGGTTCCTGGGATTAGTATTAGAGAAGAGAGCAGATTAAGGCCACGTGGAGGAGAGGAGAAGCAGCCAAGATGGCAGAATGCTGAGGAAGAAGCCAGTTTGTGCAGAGTTTGTGTAGAAAGAAGGAGATGGGAAACAGAGGTGAATAAGTGGTGAGCTAGAAACCTTTTGATTCTAGGAAACTCGGATAAGTCAATAGTTTTGTGAGCTCTGAATGAGTGGGTTTTGGAGCCCAGTGTGTGTTTTTGCTTGCCCGCCGGGTACAAGCTAGAATTAAAGCTGATGGCTCACCAGTTCTTAGCTCCGTTGTTTCATTACCGACTGTCCGAATTCAATGTGAACCTGCACGGGCCAGACGGCTGTGATGGTGCCCTTGGCCATTGGCTTTACCTCTCTATTTCAGGATATCTCTTATTTGCTGAACATTATTCAAGTCTGATTTTAACTGAGTCTGATACTCTGTACTTATTAATGCTATTAATGTTCATTATTATTATTTATTGTCATCATGCTCCCACTTTGATTGAAGGCACATTAGTTTAGAGATTTCGTTTTTTTATGTCTTTGCTCTTTTTTGTTTGCTACAGACAGGCACGGTGAATAGGTCTCAGCTGGCGTGCTGGTGGTTTACAATGACACCGGAAACAGCTCTTCAAAGGTAAAAAACGTCCCCATTTTCTTGTCTACACTGTACCTGGTGAATGACCTCCTGGGGGCACATTAGCATAAAGGCTCAGAGTATGTGATGCTAAGTCTTTTATGTTTAAAATCATGGCCGACTGTCTCCCCTGTCCTGGATTAGAACAGGTATTGGAAGGATGATCCCACTTTATTATGGGGAGGGGCGAGAGGGGAATGAACAGGAAAGCAGAGTGACATCGGCTGGTGGGGGGGGCAGCATCGCAGGCATGGCGGAGCTGGGTACCCATCTCCTTCCAGTTGTAATGCAGATTCTCTGAGCCTTTTGTGATTTACACCTGGGATGAGAGGTCAAGTAGAACCCTAACTTATGTTTCATCACTTCCATAGCTCATGTCACGAACCGTCGTGTTTCCTATCCCATCACATTTCTGTAGTTAAGAGTGTACCTTCCGCTGGGAAAGCCCAGACTCTCACTGTCTGGGAAGAAGGAATAACGGCCCCCTGGCCTCACTTCACCCAAATGGGGCATCGTCCTCCTCTTTGGTTTAAATTCTCCGTCACTGAGGGGATACATCTGGTACAGGCTGGCCCCCCTCTGTTTAAGCACCACACACCAATGCACGCAGCCCTCCATCTCCTCTCTTCCCACAAGAAGGGACATGCTGACCCAGGTTCATCCCTCTTGCCCCTCATCTCTCATTTGAGCACCCTTGTCTCCAGAGATCTGGGTTTGGGTTTAGAGGGAGGAAGAGTCTCTTTTGGATTAAATCACATTATTAAATCCATTTGCCAAAGGACTGTGTTCTGGAGTCCCAGACCCACCCAGGGGAGTAAGAGGTGCTGTCCTGCTTTCCTGTTGTCAATGTCTCTGTCAAGGACACTGAGTGAGGAGGTGTGGCTAAACCAAAGCCAAGTTCAGGGACTTCTGGGGATCCTGACTGCACAACCAGATGATGACCTCCAAACTGACCACAAACGCCTGCCAACTCAGAGTTATGGGGGCCACATAACACAGATACTAAATCCTAATCTGAATATGCATTCTGACTTGGGGCTCATAAAATAAAATACGGTCTCTGTAAGTAAGGGGCCAGGAAGAGATGCCTCTAATTGTAGGAAGAGTGCGAGCAGGGTCTCCTGGGAAATAGGGCAGGAGTGGGACCTTAGACCCTCACCTTCACTTCAGAAACTGGGATCACCCATATTCAGGATTCCAAGTCATTTCCCAATCTCCAGTGTCACCTGTTATGGGTTGAGGCAATGAACTGTGGTCAAAAGAACTTGCCAATAAAGAAGAGTGTTACCTGAGTGGGTTCCAGCCGGTACCATGGTCATGGTGTCGCTTAGGGCTCCTTGGTGCTTCTCTCTTTATGGGTGACAATGGGTTCTGGGCCAGAAAAGAGGCAGCTTCACCTCATAAAAAAGGAAATAAAGCCCACAGTCATTCAGAGAGTCAGTGACTTCATATAGAGCTGAGACCGGGCAACTCTGGGAATTCATAACCATGTAAAATCCAAAGAAGATGGTGGGTTTAGCCTGACCAGGCGGTGGCGCAGTGGAGAGAGCATCGGACTGGGATGCGGAGGACCCAGGTTCGAGACCCCAAGGTCACCAGCTTGAACACGGGCCCATCTGGCTTGAGCAAAAGCTCACCAGCTTGGACCCAAGGTTGTTGGCTCCATCAAGGGGTTACTCAGTCTGCTGAAGGCCCGCGGTCAAGACACATGTGAGAAAGTTATCATTGAACAACTAAGGTGTCGCAACGAAAAACTGATGATTGATGCTTCTCATCTCTCTCCGTTCCTGTCTGTCTGTCCCTATCTATTCCTCTCTCTGACTCTCTCTCTGTTCCTATAAAAAAAAAAAAAAAAAAGAAGAAGATGGTGGGTTTAGTGGAAAGAGAGCTGAGGCTGGAACTCTGGGAAATGCCAATATTTTAGAGGGAATGAGGAATGAAAGGAGTCCTTTAAAGACTGTCAGAGGAAGCTGTTCAAGAAGTAGGAGAGGTAGAGGGAGGAAACCAATTCTACTTCTTGTGATGTCATGCCTTGTTCCTGTCTGTATTATAATGTGATGATGCTCAGAACTTTTTGTATGGACTGTCATGGTGAAGATAAATAGATCGATGATCAATTCCTCTTTTTTTTGGCAATTATCCAATAGCAATAAAAAGTGACACAAGCACCATCTATTAGAAACTAGGGAAAATAGGTTAAAAGGATGCCAAAGGCAATGGGAATGAGCAAGACTTTATGGGGGAAAAGGGAAAGGATTGCAGATTTCAGCAAAAGGAAGCAATAACTAGAGATTTCAGGGGGAAAACCCCTCTTCAAGGGGAGGGGCATTCTCAAAGTATAAAACTAAAATTCCTGTTTAAAATAGTAAGAATAAGGTTTGCAGTTAACACTAAATCTAGATTGGTTCCAAGAAGCAGCGATGACACAGGACTAGGTGAGAAACATAATGAGAACAGCCATGTTTGTAGGATGTGGTTTGACCTTGAGACAGAAAGGAGGAAAGAATCTGCATCAGTCTGAAAGCTGACCAAGTGCTTTGCCTGGGAGAAGTGAAGACCAAAACTCAAGCAGACGGCCCTAGACCAGAGGGAACAGTTCTGCTAGCCTACAACACAGCCCTGGCTTCTTCCTTATTTGAATCTCCCATAAAGAGCTGGCCCATGCAGAAAAACAGCCAACACAAGGTCTACACAAAAAAATATTAAAAACAACCGACCCAATTGAAAAAAATGGGCAAAGGACTTGAAAAGACATTTTTCCAAAGAAGATATACAAATGGGCCAATAAGTACATGAAAAGATGATCAACATCACTAATTATTTAGGGACATGCCAATCAAAACCACAATGAGATACCACCTCACACCCATTAGGATGACTATTATAAAAAAAACAAAAAACACAGAAAACGTGTTTGGTAAGATTGTGGAGAAATTTAAACCCTTGGGCATTGCTTTTGGGAATATAAAATGGTGTAGCCACCACCATCGCTATGGCAATTACTTAACAAACAAACAAAGATAGCATTTCTGTATGATCCAGCAATTTCACTCCCAGGTACACACCCAAAAGGATTGAAGGTAGGGTCTAGAACAGCTATGTGTATGTCCATGTTTATAAGCAGCATTATTGACAATAACTAAAAGGTAGAAACAATGTCAATGTCCATTAATGGATGAATGGCTAAATAAAGTTATTGCACTAAGCCAGTCACAAAAGACAAGTAGTGTATGATTCCACTTATGAACAGTATCTAGAAAAGTCAAATTCAGAGACAGAAAGTAGAAGGGTGGTTACCAGGTACTGAGGCGCCTGGGGAGTTGGTGTTTAATTGGTGCAGAGTTTCAGTTCGGGAAGATGGAAAGTTCTTTAGGTGGATAGTGATGATGGTTGCCCGCCATCATTAACCCCATGAATATGCTTAATGCCACTGAACTGGACACTTAGGAATGGTTAAAATGGTCAATTTTATGTTATATATGTTTTACCACAATTAAAAAATATATATCACTAAGCCAAAACGAACACAGTAACAACAACAAGAAAAACAAAGGGCAGATAAAGAACATTTAACTGAAAGTGTTGCCAAAATGCTGACGTAAATTGTGAACACTTATTTGGCAGTGAATATTTTTAGAGTCAGGAAAGCAATTTCCTTGGCACAGTAAGGTGGGGAAACAGCTCTAAGGACTCAGGGACAATGGAAAGACAATAGTCTGAAATTAATGGGGACTGGGGAAACTTAGGCAGGAAGAGATGAGAAAAACAAGTGCTCACTGGCATTCACACAAGGGAAAAGAGACCCTATTTTTAAAAACGCAACACTGAAGTCAGAGATGAAGAAAGTGAGCAAAATGAATTAAAAGCAAAGTGCTTAAAAAAGTTCGGCAAGAATATACGGAGTCAAGGTTCCAGTGTGTGCTAACTGGTGTCCCAAAGAAGGAAACAGAATGATATGAACAGAACGAATAATGGAGCAGCGCCAGTAAAAGCTGGAAGGATAGCATCCTTCGGGGAACCTGTGAGTGTGCATGTGTGCATGGCACTTTTGTTATTTTTATGTCCCGGAATATTTTTATGGGCATGCTATTACCACACTTCCCATATATAAGAATTTCCCATGTATAACATGCACCATAATCAGGGGGCCCAAAATTTGAAAAATAATGTATTACATAAAGTTATTGAACTCAAGTTTTATTCACCATAAAATTCATACAACTCCTTATCACTGTCAAAACTCTCATCCATTAGCTTGTCCTTATCTGTGCCTTATGACGAATCACTGTCTTCACATATTGCCTCGTTCTCAGTTCCATCTATGACATTTGAAATGCCACACTTCTACAACCGCTGTATAAGATGCACCCAGTTTTTAGACCCCAGATTTTTCGAAAAAAGTTGCGTCTTACACATGGGGAAATACGGTAGTTCTTAGGTGCATAGAAGAGCGTGTTTGATTCATAATATCTTAGATCTACTTTTTAGAATGTATTTAAAAACTGATAGCTCTTCTATCTTTTTGGCTTCTTATTCAAAACCCACACACTTTTTTTACATGCTCACACTAAGAAATACAGACACTTTAGATCAACAAAAGGAAGCAGACACAAGGCCCTTTGAGCCCAATACCCATGGTAATCACCATACAAAGCAATATTTTGACTGGAGTATTATCTAATAAAGGACTTTACATCTGTGCCCTCCTATATTGCTCCAAACAACCTCGTAAGGAGAGTGTGTCTGTGTTTACAGCCCAGGAGAGTGGGGCTCAGCCAGCTGAGGTACTTACTCAGGTCTCCCTGTGCGTGGGGTATGCGGATGCAGGTGACCCCCTCTTTAGTTGGTCCACTTCTTTTCACTTCTCTGGGTCCCCACAGCTTACAGGCACATCTCTCTGACTTTGGAATTTCAGGCGGATGGGACGAGGCAACTGTGAGCCGGGGTCACTGTCCGCTGTGCTGCTTGGATAGAGGACAAAGAGCTTGATAAATAAACAACCGCTTATCACCAGGAAGGGGGAGGTGCATTCATAGGTTGGTTTTCTCATTACAGTTAAGCCTATTTCCGTAAACAGCTCAGGAGAAAGTTTATTCACTTGGGGACAAACCCTGTTGAAGGACAGACCTGCCCCTTATGCCTTTTCAATTGTGGTGATGTTTATGAAGCACAACCATGACCCTGAGACTCCTCACACACCAGCACATCTCAGACTTAATGTGTCTACAGGGTCCAAGGGTCTTCGTCAGGTTGCTGATTTTGTTTCAATAAGTCTTAGAAAAGACCTGAAACTGCATTTCTGAGCATCCTCCCAGGATGCGCTGATGCCTCAAGCCAGTCTTAGAGCAAGTATCAAGTAGCTGTTGGCAAAAAACCCTTCTCCGCGTCCCTGTGTCTCTCACGTTCCAATCAAGGCTTTCTACTGTGGCTGCCTGGCCCGCTGGACTTGACCCCTACTTCTAGCCTTGGCCTCTGTTTCCATTACTGGATGATCCCTGATCAGCAAACATTAAGTGCTCTAAGTGCCATCACCGCATGATGAATGGGTTCAGTTTCAGTTCTGCAAGATGAAAAAGCTCTGGAGATGGGTGATGGTGATGGCTGCACAATGACATGAATGTAGACCGAAGTCACCAAACTGCCCACTTACACATAGTTTAAATAGTAGATTTTTTTAAAATGGTAACTTTTATGTTATATACATTTTACTACAATTGTTTTAAATGAGAAAGAATTGCATTTACCCAGTATAAAAAAAAAATTGTTAGGCCTGACCAGGTGGTGGTGCAGTGGATAGAGCATCAGCTTGTGATGCTGAGGACCTAGGTTTGAAATCCCGAGGTCACTGGCTTGAGCGTGGGCCCACCAGCTTGAGTGTGGGGTTGCCAGCTGGGGCATGGATATGACCCCATGGTCACTGGCTTGAGCCCAAAGGTCGCTGGCTTGAGCAAGGGGGTCACTGGCTTGGCTGGACCCACCACCCCCTGTCAAAGTACGTATGAGAAGCAATCAGTGAGCAACTAAAGTGCCACAGCTACGAATTTATACTTCTCATCTCTCTCTCTCTTCCTGTCTGTCCCTGTCTGTATGTCTGTCTCTCTAAAAAAAAAAAATTGTTAGTGCCACACACGAGTAGGCTGTGTTCATTTAGCTGCCCCAGATTCTGTTACTCTTTTCTTAAAGTATTATTTTCATCCACTGTCTTGAGAGGGTACAACCCTGAATTCAGAGACCTGTCTGTGGGTTCCAGGGCATTCCTCACTGCACTGTGTTCAGCACGTAAGTCCTCCCGAGGTGGTAGAATTCAGATACTGAAATTGTGGCTTTGCCCAGATAAGGGTGGTAGATTCTTTTTTTTTATTATTCATTTTTTTACAGGGACAGAGAGAGGTCAGAGAGAGGGATAGATAGGGACAGACAGACAGGAAAGGAGAGAAATGAGAAGCATCAATCATTAGTCTTTCATTGCCATTACGACACCTTAGTTGTTCATTGATTGCTTTCTCACATGTGCCTTGACTGCGGGCCCTCAGCAGACCGAGCAACCCCTTGCTGGAGCCAGCGACCTTGGGTCCAAGCTGACGAGCTTTTACTCAAGCCAGATGGGCCCTCGCTCAAGCTGGCGAGCTCGGGGTCTCGAACCTGGGTCTTCCGCATCCTAGTCCGACGCTCTATCCACTGCGTCACCGCCTGGTCAGGCAAGGGGTGGTAGATTTTTATAAACAATATTTTTAAAAGAAATGGAGGTAGAGAGATTTGCTGAGGTGCTGCAGGCCAAAGCTGTAGCAGAAATCTGCCCCCTGAAGGCCAGCAAAACTTACAAGTGGAGTGGGCTGCTGTTGACTTCCCTGGTAGTCCAATGGGCAAAAGCAACCTTCAGGAAAGCCTCAGCTGGAAGGTTCCCATGGCGTTCCCACAGCACTCACCAGAAAATTGCTTCTGGGGATGACATTGAACTCACTGGAAGTGATGTCTACTAGTATTCCACCTGATGGCTGAACACCAGTCAGAAAAAGGAGCTCAGACCAGAGCCGCCTCTTCCTCCTGAAATGCGCCCTCTAACTGACAAAGCTCAACACAGGGCTAGGGGCAAAAGAGAAAGGTCAAGAGGGTCCAGTGCCAAGATCACGCACACTGGGCACTCAACGGCAGGTGCTCCAGATTTGAGGCTGAGGTGCAGTACATGGATAATTGGCAAAGAGACGAGGTCTTCATGTTTGTGGAGCTGGGTGTTCTTTGCACTATTCTTTTTTTTTTTTTTAATTTTAGTGAGAGAGGAAGGAAAAGAGAGAGACAGGAACATTGAGCTGTTTCTGTATGTGCCCTGACCAGGGATCGAACCGGGAACCTCTACACTTTCAGATGATGCTTTAACCAAATGAGCTATCTGGCCAGGGCTTACTATTCTTGAACTCTTCTTTATGTTTGGAATTATTCTGATGTTTAAAAACTTAGCTGAGCCTGGCTTGTGGTGGTGCAGTGGATAAAGCGTCGACCTGGGATGCTGAGGTTGCCAGTTTGAAACCCTGGGCTTGCCCAGTCAAGGCACATACAACAAGCAATCAGTGAACAACTAAAGTGAAGCAACTATGAGTTGATACTTCTCATTCCTCCCCCCTTCTCTTTTCTCCCTCTGTAAAATCAATAAATAAAATCTTAAGAAAATTTGAAAGAAACTTAGCTGAAACTGGACAAAATAAAACTTTCGGGAGGATGATATTTTTTTACTTTAAAAATTACATTAGACTCGCCTGACCAGGCGATGACGCAGTGGATAGAGCGTTGGACTGGGATGCGGAAGACCCAGGTTCGATACCCCAAGCTGCCAGCTTCAGCGCGGGGGCCCATCTGGCTTGGGCAGTAGCTCACCAGCTTGGACCCAAGGTCGCTGGCCTCAGCGCGGGGTGGCTTGGTCTGCTGAAGGCCCGCGGTCAAGGCACATGTGAGAAAGCAATCAATGAACAACTAAGGTGTTGCAATGGCAACAAAAAACTGATGATTGATGCTTCTCACCTCTCTCCATTCCCGTCTGGCTGTCCCTATCTGTCCCTCTCTCTGACTCTCTCTCTCTCTCTGTCCCTGTAAAAAAAGAAAAAAAAATTACATTAGACCCTAAAAGGGAATTTGATTTTGAACTTTGATACTTTTGGACTTTAATCAGTTTTATCTTTTTGAACATTTAACTCATGAGGGCAGCACATTCAATTTCAGACTAATTCCTTTAAACTTTAATTTGCAAGAAAATCGAATTTTCATATCTCTCCCTGGGAAGTTTGCAAGGGAGGGAGTTTATAAGCACTATGAGCTTTCTTCTTGTTGATCTTTTACTACTGGACTATGTTTATGCTGAATCTTGATCTCACTGCAAGGTCTCTGAAGAGTTATAACACACATGGCTTGATAGCACTTGGGATGCGGAATGAGAGAAGAGAGACCTCAGGGTTAACTAATGTTTTCACCTGATCCATTTCGACCTCTTGGTGGCAAGTTTACACTGCCCGACAGCAGAGCCAGGGCGATTCGGACAGCAGAAGAGACTGGTCCTGAGTGGGCAGTTGGGTAAAGCTGAGAGTAGGGCTGTTCTACTAGATGGTTGATTGCCACCTGCTGACCGCGGACCGAATGGTTTAGGTCAATGCATTATTTATGTTTGTTTGTTTGCTTATTTTTAGTGAGAGAGAGAGAGAGAAAAACAGACAGGAAGGGAGAGACATGAAAAGCATCAACTCGTAGTTGTGGCACTTTAAGTCGTCATTGATTGCTTTTTCATATGTGCCTTGACTGGGGGGCTCCAGCTGGGCCACTGACCCCTTGCTCAAGCCAGTGGCCTTGGGTTTCAAGCCAGTGACCTTTGGGCTCAAGCCAGCTACTATCGGGTCATGTCTATGATCCCACACTCAAGCCAGATAAGCCCATGCTCAAGCTGCCAACCTTGGGGCTTCAAACGTGGGTCCTCAGCATCCCAGGCTGACACTCCATCCACTGCGCTACCACCTGGTCAGGCAAGTTCAATGCATTATTGCATGAAGGTTAGAAGTATTGGAAGGATCACTTCTTCCTCTACTGTTGTTTCCATGTGGAAGAATTCCATCCAAGTAATGCCCCTGTTCTCTCCCTGTTCTCTTGCTTGCCAACTCCAAGGAAACAAGAGCAAGTTACATGATGGACAAGTTGGCTGGAAGGAACTAACATTGATTTGGGATCTGCTGGCTTTCTAAGAGCATGCAGCATGCTGTGCTCCTAAGCTGAGCAGGGCTGCCCTGACATTGTCCAGTGCTGCATGTGGCAGGGGGTGAGGGACAGCTAATTCGGGAATGAAGTATTAGCAAGCCAATTTGATCAACCAACCCAAAGCTACTTCCTTCCACAACTTTAATCAAGCTGATACTTTTACCTCCACCTGCCTGCCTCCTGGTCTACTTCTTCATTGGTTCTAAACTTAGATGGGAGAAAAAGAGTTGCTATTTATTAGCCCCACAAACCCCAACTTAGCATTCAGATTACCTTCATCTTTTTTATTTTGTTTTCTACATTGGTGCTATCCACTAGAACTGTAATACAAGCTACATATGTGATTATACATTTTCAATAGTCACATTATATTTTATTTAAAGCAATATGTCATTTCAACATGTGATCAATTAAAATAATTATTAAAATTATTAGATATTTTATATAGTGTTTTATACTAAGTCTTTAAAATCTAGTGTGTATTTTACACTTATAACACATCTTATATGGGACTTGCCACATTTCAAATGCTTAACAGCCACATGATTAGTGGCTACCATATTGAATGGTACTGGTCTATATATAATCTTGCTTATCAGAGAAAAAAAGGCCAGTCTTGCATTGTGGTTTTGTGTAGCTGACTTGCAAGCGTAAATTGAGAATATCTTTCTCTTCCTCCCCCTTGCCTAATGTACACCTTTATCATTTTCAGAGCTCAAGAAAGTGTTCAAGTTGTTTTCCAGTATACTTTATATGTTTCCAATACACTTTCTTTGAATGTAACATTGTGCACGGACTGGGACACAATGGCATTATGGGGTTTTTTTGGTTGAAAGTTAGATTTTAGACCCAAGGAAGTGTGACTTATAGGTGACAGCAGCTTACATTTCATCACAAATTCAAGGGCCACTTGAAGCTCATGGTTGGTGAGAACAAACTGGGGCAAGTTATAATGACACATAAAGACCCCTTGAGACCACCCACAGCTAGCCAGGTGCTAATGGAACAGGAAAGCCTTCTCAAACTCATTTGGGGTCTATATTCTCATCTCCAGCCATTCTAGGGTTCAGCTTGGTGGCTGAGATCCCTAATTTGTATGGGAAGGCAGGTCATGAGTAAGACTGTTGACCACCTGAGTTCACAGCATGGATAGGACAAATTCTCTAGCCACTGTAGAAGGTCCAATACTCTGGAAAAGCCTCACACACTGTATTGTTTGGGTATTGAGTGACATCTGATAGCTGATTGCTGCATTTTTATTAGAATGTGTGCATCTTCCTCATCTTAATTAAATATAGATTACATCTGAGAATTAAAAGGTTTCTCAGAACTCTTGGTCTGACTGACCACGGTGGAGTGGCCTGTGCCACCTCAGCGATACCCACGAAGCACCCCACTCCACCTGGAAGGGGGAGGAGAACAGTGGTGGATGGGGTTGCCCCTTAGCAGCTCTGAGACTTAATGAGCCTCCTCTGACTAGGAGTGTACATTTAACTAGTGGGGAGTGTGAGGTGAAGGCATGTGTTCACCAGAATGCCAGATGGTCAGGGAAATGAAGCTCCTGAGATATAGTCCAGGACAGAGAGCAGCCTGGCGCTGCAGGCATGGGAAGGAGGAGACGGGGGTGGGGGTGGGGGGTGGGGGGGGAGCAGAGCGGCTTGGGTTGTGAGTCAGGGAGGCTGGAGGGGCCGGAGAGAGGGGGGAGGGGAATTAGTCCAAGGGCCTCTGTCCTCATAGGCAGAGAGTCTGAGAATGAGAGATGAGGGAAGAATGAACTTCTCCCACCTCCTCTGATAGTGGCTCAAATGCTTAAGAATTTGAATTTCTGCGAAGGGTATTTTCTCCCAGACTTCCCTTTCTGTGAGTGGGGCACTGCAAACCCACACGCAGATGGTGCTCTGGGTCTCACTCAGGTCACACTTACTTCATGGCTGGAGGAACCAAAGCTCAGGAATGAGACCAGGCAAACAAGTGTCAGAGATGAGTCTCAACTATCCAGTCTCTAATTCATTCTTTTTAAATTCCAGACATGCTATAAAACAAACAAAACTCCGAGCCTGGTGACTATTTATTTTATGTCATGTGTTATTATTGAAAATGTTTACTCAGAATTTAAGGATGCACTTACATTGAGAATACAAAATGTGGAGAAAGCTGTTTACTTAAAGTTATAGGCTGTAACTCTAAAGTTAAAACGAAGAAATGAGAGCAACAAAAGCCTGAAAAACAGTGGCCCAGGCATAGGACTACAATCTAAAAAACCCTAGATCAGAAGACTCGCAGGCAGTCGTCCAAAATGTTGATAGTGGCGCTTTCCCCCTCCACTTTAGAAGACTATTCTTTTTCCTTCGTGAAGTCACTTTTATTTCAGGTACTCTAGTCCAGAAACTCTATTTTAAGAAAAGAATTCTAACGATAATGCGAAAATCTTTGGCACACAGATACTCATTTTACTATCATATAGCAAAAGAAATTTGAAATGACCTAAATGTTCCTGAAACCGAAGAGACATCGGGGTATCATTTGTTACTTTCCTCTTCCAGCTTCTAGCTCCATTCTCAGACTGTGTAAATCCTAGCAACCAGCGCAGGAAAAGGCACGTGACCAAGTCCTGACCAATCAGAGTGGGCAGTGGGCTTTGTCACGCCCCTTTCCAGGTGGGAGGGGCACACTTGGGGGTCCTGGGGCCATCTTGCCTGCACATGGAGGAATCCTGTCTGAGAAATGAAGACAGAGGCCTGATGGCATAATTTTTGTCCTCTGGCTCCAGACACGCCTGAAACCCGCTTGTACCCTTAAGCTTTTTAAGTACATGAGACAGTAAATTCCCTTTTTTGCATGGGCCAGTTTGAGTTAGTTTTGATAAAGTGATGACTAATATATGTCTAATTAAAAGATTGTACATTCAATCTTTTAGAGAATAGTTTGCAACTTAAAAAGCAATGTTTATAAAAACAAAGTGGAGTATTGAGCAGTAGAAAATATCGCTAAATGAGAACAACATAAGATCAGCAGGCAAATACAGGCATTGAGAATGAGAAAGAACTCCATCCAGATTGCAGAAAAATGGCTGTTTTACACACAGCCTGGGGGAGGGGGGCATCCCCGGCAGCAGTCTAACGGCAGCTACGTAAAGCCAGTAAGCACTTTTACACCCAACCCATGGAAAGCTCAGGAAGAAAATTCTACACCAAAACACCAACAGTTGTCACCCTCCCCATTATTTCTTCTCCCCATATTTTACTTTTCAGAATTTTACAAAACTGTATTTAATATGCCAATGCACTACTTTCAAGAGCACAGCTAAAATATTTAAAACCAAAAACATAAGTTTAAGATAGGTGAACCAGGCCGGCAGGAAGTTTTCTATAAGTTGCGATTTTATGAGGAGCTCCACGAACTTGGGTCTTGGGGATGACAGGGCCTCTCTCCTTCATAATGGAATCTGGTTGAGCAGGTTCCAGTGACATCCATTTGTGAGGACCTTACCCAGCAATTACTGCCCTGGTGGGGGAGGAAGAGAGCAGAGAAGCAACCAAAGGTGAGTTGAGGAAGAAGGAACGCAGCCTACTCTTGTTCACAATAATATAAAGAGAGCCACTTTGAAATGGAGCCCAAGCCTCATCCCAGAGACCCTACCTTGTGCACCTTATGCCTGAAACCTTTGGAATGTTCAGATAATCTTCAGACTGGGCCTGAGCAATCTTGTACCCTCAAAAAAACCAGTTTACAAAGATAACAAGAAAGCAGTTATTGAGACTACTGGACTGATGACTACCAGACTAAAACCTAAAAACACTGTTTAGAACAAACATCACTATGTTAGCTCATCGGTCCCAATAGCAACGTCTTCCTTCTGTTGATGTCATTGTTCCCCTTCCCTTTCTCATAAATACCCCTTGCCTTGATGTCCTAATCAGGATATGATTTGGGCTTCTGCCTGCATTAATTATTCCAAAATAGCTATTCTTACTGATCTTAAGCAAATGATTGTTCCCCTGTCACTTTGAAGGGCCTTTTTATTTTTTGAGTGACACCCTCCTCACCAGGGACCCTCTTGTCTTATCACCAGCACTTAATACAGAGCCCAGCATAAAACAGTCATGTGGAGTGACTGTGGGAGGGAAGGAGTGGGGACTGAAGAAGTACAGTGACTGTGTCAGCACCCCGTGATGGGGTGAGGGGCACTGAAGACACAGGATGGCAATGGAGGAAAGGGGACAGATTTGTGGTAAGGTACCAAAGAATTGAAAAATTAATATTGTTGTTTTAGGAGAAAAAGTCAGGTTTCTTGTCCTCTCCTTTCTGTAGGGAGTGAAGGGAAAGGGATGTAGGTGTTTTCAGGCTTGCAGTGTGTAGGAAACCCCTTTTACTAGGAAGCTTAAAGAGCATTTTATAATTTGGGCTAAGCATACAGAGAGATTTTGTGAATATGATTTTTATACTTGTGTGTGATTTGCACCAACTCATAATAGACAACAACATTGTATTGTAAAGAGATTTTGTGCTGGGGAGACTTAGATTCCCCCTCCCCCCACCTCTGTGAGAAACAGGGTGAACACCTAGCCAGGCGTGGGGAGGGGAAGGAGAGACTAAGCCAATCTTTTCTTCTCCTCTTCTTCCTTCTTTAATGGGCCAATTACAAATGCTTATTCCCTGGTGCCATGTAGGCTCCCCACCCCATCCTGAAAGTGTGTAATTGATGTATATACCTCTAAACAAAGGAATGGCAAATGAACACCGAAAAATTTGGGAATATCTTTTAATATGTAGAACAACATTTTTCACTATTGTATTACCTTGTAAGTTTTAATGTGTAAAACTATTTTTATAAATCCTATAGACAAATGTTATAAGCTTGCTAATAAATTGTGTCATCTCTCCCCCTCCTCCTTTTCCCACCTACCTGTGTGTGATCAAAGATACATAACTTGCCTCAGGGCTATAGTTGGCGTGTATGATTTCGGTCAGCTATGCCCCATGTTAGCCATATGTGGCCGGCATATTAAATTTCCTCCTTTTAATAAAACTCCTTAAAAATTCATTTGGACTTGGTGTCTCTACGTAAACTCAGTGGAATGGTACTTTACAACAGATTGACCTTCACAACACCCACGAGCTGATAGGGCCCCCGGGGATCTGGGGGGCCCTCCCAGATAGTGAGTCTCCAGGTTTCCTCTGCCCACCTTGCCTGTCCCCCAGCCTGTCCCCTTTTACTTCACTTAGAGGCCCCTGGGCTTAGCCAGCCTTCATCCTCACCTGTCACTGTGCCTGGCTGGCGGCTGAGGGGTTCTACTTCCTGTGACTAGCTGGGGGCTGATGCGGAGTCACCACAGTATCCTTCAAAGATGAGGTCCCCAGCATTTTTTCCTGCAAGAGTTTATGCAAAGAAACAAAATAATGATCACAGTACAGCTCTGGGGTCTACGGGGCAGCGTGGTAGGCATTTCCAGGCCCAGGCTCTGATGTCAGGCTCCCCGGCCCTGTCATCCTGACTCCACCTCTGCCCAGTGGGGAGAACTGGGAAGGCTATGGACGCTCCCTGTCTTAGTCAGCTCAGGCCACCGTAACAGAATACCACAGGTTGGGTGGCTTAAACAACAGAAATGTATTTTCTCGCAGTTCCGGAGGCTACAAGTCCCAGATCAAGGTGCTGGCTGGCCAAGTCCTGGTCAGGACTCCTCCTGGTTTGCAGATGCCCACCATCTTGCCATGTCCTGACATGGTCTGTCCTCCTGGCCAGTGCAAGCAAGGGGACATCCCCCTTGTGTTTTCCTCCTCCTCTTATAAGTACACCCATTCAGTGGTATGGTCCTACCCCTATAACCTTGTCAACATAAAAAACCTTCCAAACCTGTACAAATTTTTATGAATTTATTTGAGCCAAACTGTCAAAAATTGCTGGGAAGCAAAGTCTCAACAGATTGAAAAAATGCTCTGGAAATGGCAGTTTCACCACTTATTTTATACCTTATAATCAAAGGGGAAGACATAAGGGGGTTGCATGAAATTGATTGGTGATAGATTAGGGAGGTGGGAGAAAGCAAAGTGGGGAAATCTCTGGGATGAGGTAAAAAGTAAAAGTGTGTATGCTGAAACTTCTTTTACACAGGCGGGAATAAGTCAGTTAACAGTTAATGGTTTACATGACATTAACAATGAGGGTCTGTTGGCTCCTGCTCTGGTGGGATGTCTGGCCTGATAGAGAAGGAAGATGGCCCTTACATTCCAAAGCCATGTCATCAGGTGCATTATTGTAGATGCAAAAGACAGCAGACAGGTTTGAGTAAAAGCAAGCATTGACATCTGTTTAGATAGAGAATAACTCCTAGGATATGACTACCCACCATAATAAACTGCTGTTAGTTAAAAAGTTTTAATTTCAGATCATCCTGTGTGTTTACTTTAGGTCCCAAAGTCAGTAAGGCCACCATGCAGGCTTTCCCTAAGCTTGTAAGGTTCAGCACGTGGCCACATCTTGATTTATTTAAAAATTTTTGGGTTTTTTTGTCCACAACCTCATTCAACCCCAGTTACTTCCCCAAAGCATCATCTCCAAATGGTCACACTAGGGCTTAGAGCTTCAACACACAAATATTAGAATACACTTCAGTCCTTTACCCTCCCTGGTACCCAGTGTCCTCTTCTGTACAAAGAATTCAAGGGAGAAACAGATGGCATGACCATATCTGCCCAGGACAAGCACCACTATCTCCTAGAGCCCCACGCCTTCAGGAACCTCCATGCAATCTTCACACAAGGCCTGGCTTTCTTAACACCTTCCCCTTAATCTCTGGTGCCCATAAATCCCCATTCCATCTGCATTCTGTTGTCCCCCCCCCCTTACTCTCCCCCAGAGGGAATGCCCAGCCTCACCTTCTGTTGCAGGATCTCATAGAGCTGGGTCAGTTCCGTCAGCCTTATCTCTAGCTCCCTAGCATCGGCCCTCACCTCTTCTGCAAACTCTGTCCTTGCTCCCTCCATTAGCTCCTTCAGGTCCTTCTGGAAGAAATACAAATCTGTGCCGAGGGAGAGGCCAGCCATCGCACTATTCATCAAGCGAGCACTTTTTGTCATCATTAGTGTTGTACCCGCAAAGGCCTTTTGCACCTGCCTGCTCCTTCGAGCGGAGACTTCGCCAGTGGTCAGTAGACGCTTAGCAGCACTGGCCAGGTGTGGGTTGGCTCTGGCTATTTTAAAGGCATGAACATTTCTCCTGATGTTCTTGATGTTTCTATAACTGTCGGTGGCGACCTTTCCAGCAGCATCCATGATATAGGATGCTTTCTCTTCAGGCTTCTTGACCTCTTGGTCAAGGGTGGGTAAATGGCTGCTGGCCTGAGCTTGGAATTTTTTATTGTGGAAGTGTTCTACAATGTTGCTCACGATATTGGTGGCCCCAGCTGCTGTCCCCAAACCGCCACCAGCAATAGAAAGCGCCAGGCTTCCTCCTACTGTTACTGGAGCAAGGACTAAACCTAGGATACTCATGACTCCTGAGATGGCAGAGATGGAGCTGGTCACCACATTGCTCGTTGTGAATGCTCTGTGGGTTTTATCTATGTCATCTGCAAGGGCCTGGAGCTCTCTGATGGCTGTTTCTAGCTCCCCTTTAATGAAGGGAAACTCTTTCAAAAATCTTCTTTCTTCAGTGGAAAGATCTCTGTCTTGTTGCTCTACATCTTCACCCAGAAGAATGTCATCCTGGTCCCTGTGGATGAGTGAAATAAAGGTTAGGCTTCAAACTCCCAGATGGTGAAGCCAAATTTTCAGGTCACCTCCAGCCTTGACCTTGAGAAGTCCCAGAGTGTTTCTGGGAGCTGCTGGTTCCAGGAAGGGAAGGAACACATACAAGGGGACCCATGGGAGAAACACAGCCTTGGCCAAGAGATGGAGAAGGTAGATGAGTCCTGATAGATATTTACAGCTTTGCTCAGAGAGACTACGGAACTGTCACCAACAAGAGGCACTGGGGAGATACTACGATCCTAGTCGAGATCAGGACTAAGGGGAATGGTAGGTCTGTGAAAAGTAGGAGAAAGAGGAGCCCAGGTATTGGGCGGGAGGCTGGAGGCCCTATATAATGTAGAGGTGAGTCAGAGGGAGGAGGCGCCGTATTATAGAGTGCATCCTTCACCTTGATGACCTTGCGTTTGGCTGTCACGGTGTGTCTTTGTTTCTATCAGGGGTACCACACCAAGAGGGTCAAAATAAATGATCAGTAATATTCTGACCATTCTCTTTGGCACTTGGCCAATGTTCCTGACCACCCACCCCTAAGCAGAGGGGACTGGTTCTCCATGGAAGAAGTAACGGACAAAGAGGCCAGGCCCCTGTTCCTCTAATATCTCATACTCTGAAGTATTAAGGGCTCTCTGCCAGCCCAGCTGACTGTATCCTCCATGGGAGAGCAGTAACAGGGAAGAGGAAAACCTGCTCCTTTGGGCACTTCCCTCATGCCAACTGCCATTGGTGTATTTCCTCCAGGCTGAGATCAAGAGTCTGGTGATAACAGATTCCCTAGCTCAGAAAAGAGTGTCAGAGGCAAAGACTACATACAGGTGCAAAAAATAAACCCTCTTTTACAACCCAGAAGTCATTGTTCAGTATGAGTTTTGATACATATGAGAAGGAATGTGAGGCCCTGGCCAGTTGGCTCAGTGGTAGAGTGTCAGCCCAGCTTCTGGATGTCTTGGGTTTGATTTTCGGTCAGGGCACACAGGAGAAGCAACCATCTGCTTCTTCAACCCTCCCCCTCTCTCTCTCTCTTCCCCTCCCAGAGCCATGGCATGATTGAACCAAGTTTGCCCTGGGCTCTGAGGATGGCTCTGTAGCCTCTGCCTCAGGTGCTAAGAATAGCTCAGCTGCTGAGCAATGAAGAAACGCCCCAGATGGGCAGAGCATCACGACCTAATGGGCTTGCCAGGAGGATCCTGGTTGGGGCATATGCAGGAGTCTGTTTCTGCCTCTCCTCCTCTCAATTAAAAAAAAAAAAAAAAAAAGAACATGATACCTAAACCAGGAAAGAAGAAGAAGAGAAAGAGTCTCAGAGCTGGAAGGAGGCTTGCAGAGGATCTGAGCTGCCTCCTTTACTTCTGGGTGGAGGCAATGTAAGTCCAGAGAGGAAAAAGGACACGCCCAAAGGGGCACGTGGGTGGGGATGGAGCTTCGAATGGGTCACAGAGCTCCAGAACCTTCTGTTTCAGCTGTTCATCTCACATGTCAGTTAATGTCAGAAATTCCTCACTGAGGCATCTACACATATAACTTTGAATCTCTCTCTGTGTGTGTCTCTCTCTCCCTACACACACACACACACACACACACACACACACACACACACACACACACACACCCTCAATGGAAAACATTGAAAACCAAGTGCACTATGAAGGAAACCCTTTAGTGCTAATGAATGAATGAGTTTAAGTTCAATTATCAATAAATCGGCAGCTGTATATCAGTTTACAGAGCAGAAGGCTGCTAGGCCTTGCAACGGGAAAGGGGTGGGAAGAAGGCCAGGAGAAACCCCGAACTTGACAGATGCCACCACCGAGCCCACCCTGATCCCTCCCTGCCTTTCCCAGGTTTGCAGGGACAATGAGAAACAACAATTTGATATATAGTTGCCAACTTTGCATTGAATCTAAAGTCTTGTCTTTAACTTGGTTGACAGCTAATACAAACTTGGCTTCTGGGTGTTTTTTAAATAAACCATATACCTCCAATATGGACATTCTGGCCACAGTACATCCTGCATTAGACAGCAATGCCTACTGTTATAGTGTCAAATTGCAACCTGTTTCCACGAGGTACAACACACACACACACACACGCTGTGTGCCTCATTCACGCAGCGAACATCAATTGATCGTACACATTGTGCTAGAGGCTGGTGATGCTTAGTCTGCTAACAGGTAACTGGGCTTAAATTCATGAATGCATTAATACTACAAGACTTGCTCGGTGACATATGAGCCAAAAAGACTGAGTCCTTGCTTTGTGGGCCTCATACAAGAGAGAACCCCCAAGTGGGACAATGTATGCCCTATGAGCCCCGTTGTTCAATGTCATGCACCTAATTAGATCTTGCCTTACTCTCCAAAATAGTTCATTTACCTTGTGGAGTATTTTTTACCCCTAGGAGAATATACCTTCCTAAGTGGGAAGACAGGGCCCACATTGTGCTTAACATTTTTGGAACACACCAGCTGCATACCATGAGGATGCAGGGAGTATTTCTGCAGAAGTGGCCCATTCCCCGGGGGGGCAGCCCGTTCCTGGGGAGCAGAGCTCTTCGGGTTACCTCTGCAGACCGGCGCCAGCCTCACACTCTCGCCCCGCCTGGCTGTCCAGCAGCTTCTGCAGCACCACATCCGTGCTCATGTCGTCTGTTGGAGAATTAGCGGTGTCCCCAGGGGTCATACGACTTTCTGGTTAGAAACATGAAAAACAAGGTTACTGCAGGGGCCCTGAAACCTCATGCAATTCAAGTATGGAGGGATCTTAGATATGCCAAACTGAAACAATAGTGAAACATTTAGATTGTGCTAAATATTTGCAAACTATTGTTTTTACATTTGATATTAAGGTGTGGTTTCTGTAGGATAAGCACATAGATTGAAGTCCTCGGCTCGATAAATTGACATATACAGTATATACACTGAGAAATCACCAGCCAGATCAAGTCATAGAGCAGCTGCCTGTGACTACTCCCTGTCAATCCCCCACCCAGAGGTAACCATTATTCTGACTTCATAGCCATTGATTAGTTTGCCTATTTTTGAACTTCATATAAATCTTGTGGGTATCTCTTTTTAATTAATTCTTTTTAATTATTTTTCTTTTACAGGGACAGAGAGAGAGAGAGTCAGAGAGAGGGACAGATAGGGACAGACAGACAGGAACGAAGAGAGGTGAGAAGCATCAATCATTAGTTTTTTGTTGCTGTTGCGACACCTTAGTTGTTCATTGATTGCTTTCTCACATGTGCCTTGACTGCGGGCCTTCAGCAGACCGAGCCACCCCTTGCTGGAGCCAGCGACCTTGGGTCCAAGCTGGCTAGCTTTTGCTCAAGCCAGATGGGCCCGCGCTCAAGCTGGCGAGCTTGGGGTCTCAAACCTGGGTCTTCCGCATCCCAGTCCGACACTCCATCCACTGCGCCACAGCCTGGTCAGGCGGGTATCAGTAGTTTTTTTTTTTTTTTTAATTATTGCTATGCAGTATTTCGTTATATAAATATGCTACAGTTTGTTTATCTGTTTTTCGATCAATTAATATGTTTGGGTTGTTTCCAGCAATTGTCTAGGAGAAACAAATTGATTATAATGATGAAAAGATCATCTTCATAGGACAAGACAACATTTATAAGTCCCCTTTGTGTATATATTCCCAATATACTTTGTATTATACTATATATTCCCAAGGCATAATATTATGAGCTGCAAAAGGTCCTGTCAGAGCAAAACGGTGGGGTCTGAAGTCCATCCCCAAATCTACGTGCCACATGGTGAGACCTGGGTGCCAGGGATGGTGGGGGTGCTGTGTCTGTCTGGAGAGAACGGCACTTTGATTTATTTATTGCAGTGGTTCTTAACCTTTTTTGAGGTACCGAACCCACCAGTTTCATATGCGCATTCGCCGAACCCTTCTTTAGTGATAAATAAAATAGGATTTTTTTTCCAAATTCAAGACATAGGTATATGTTTTTTTACTGGTGCACAAAATGAGCCGTGCATGAACATCACCTTGCTCAAAGAACAAAACCAACAAAGTGCATGAACTCACAACAAATTACGGTATTACTTTATTCTGGCCTCCGCGGAAGAGGCTTTTCCGAACCCCTGAGACTGACTCATCGAACCGCTAGGGTTCGATAGAACCCAGGTTAAGAACCACTGATTTATTGATTGATTGCCCAAAGTTGTCATTTATTTGTAGAGCTATGTGTTCACAGAGCTATATCCACTTGTGGGTAGGCTTTTTCTAATTGGCTCTATGGTTTCGAATATGGGCTAGCAGTGGCCCTGATTTAATTCATACGTTAAAATGATCACTTGGGCTGGAAAATAGACTCTAGGCTTGTAAGAGAGGAAAGAGGTGGATCTGTTAGGAAGAGCTATTGCCATGGGCAGAGCAAGAAGTAGCAGTCGCTTGAACAGGGTTAGTAGAACTGATAAGAATGGTTGGATCTGAAGAATCCACAGGACTTTACAGTGGGTGCGGGGTGGGAGAGAGCAGAGTCAAGTACAACTTCAGGGTGAGTCAGGTTTGGGGTCTGAGGGGCTGTTACAGCGAAGGCCCATCTACTGAGACAGGTTGAAGATATTATGGGTGGGCAATAGAGTTCAATTGGGAGTAGGTTAAGTTTGAGACACCCAATTAGATATCCAAGTGATACTGAGTGGACAGCAGACAGATGAGTCTTGTCCTAGCTGGGAGATTTAATTGGGGGGCCATCAGTGTAAAAGGTAGCTATAGCCACAAAATTGCACGTGAACCCCATAACAGAAGCCAAGGGTGGTCTGAGTTTAAAGCCTAGAACACTCCAACAGTTAAGTGAGGAGAGGAGAAGTACAGAACAAAGAACGGCATTTCAGAATCAAGTGGAATGTGTGTGTGTGTGACCACAGTGTTTTTGTGTATCCTTGTATTTTTAAGTGTTCTGGGCCATTCTGCTCTCTGTTTTTCTCTTACAAAGGACTTCACTGAGTTCTGCTGCTCCCTACAATAAGAAAGGCAGGTATGTAGCTTGGTAGATTTTAATTGTCTCTGTTGTTGCATTGTTCCCTCTCTTCCATATTCAGAATGACAAGGTGTTGGGTTGATATATCTCACCCAGATGGAGGGAAGAGCTGACCCCCGAATTGGTATAGAAACACTATGGTGAAGGAGATCAAAGCCCTCCTCTGTCACTTACAGGTTTTGTGATTTCAAGAAAGTTCAGTCACTGCTCTCAGTTTCCCTTTTCTCACCGATGGAATAGCTAAGTGAAATGCCTATCTCAATCAATGTTGTAGAACAGTAGTAGTTTCTTCATTTTTCATCATTATAAACGGGGTAAAAAATCCTCTGCCAAAAGAAAAAGTCTCTTAGATTGGGCCAGAAAGCAAAAGCCAACTGCATGCACCTCTTGCAAGACATACATCTGACTCAGAAAGTGAAAGCTACAACAATGAGCACAGTTGTAGCAGGCCAGGGAGGCCCTGTCTATGAAAGGGTAGCACAAGGGGTCCTCATGATGGACGATCCTGTGTCTTAATTGTGGTGGTGACCACACAAATCTATACATGTGAAAAACTTCAGAGCTAAATGCACACACACACACACTCACAAATGAGTGCAAGTGAAACTGATGAAACCGGAATTAAGTCGGTGGTTTGTATCCGTGTCAATTGTCTGCTTGTGAATATTGTATTAGAGTTGTTTTGTGTGGTGTTTTTTTTTGTTTTTGTTTTTTTTTTTTGACAGAGACAGAGAGAGAGCAGGACAGGTAGGGACACACAGACAAAAAGGGAGAGAGATGAGAAGCATCAATTCTTTGTTGCAGCTCCTTAGTTGTTTATTAATTGTTTTCTCATATGTGCCTTGAGCAGGGGGCTACAGCAGACCCAGTGACTCCTTGCTCAAGCCAGTGACCTTGGGTTCAAGCCAGCGGCTTTGGGCTTCAAACCAGCTATCTTTGGGCTCAAGCCAGTGACCATGGGGTCATTTCTGTGATCCCACACTCAAGCCAGCGATCCCACACTCAAGCTGGTGAGCCCATGCTCAGCCTGTGACCTCGGGATTTTGAACCTGGGTTCTCCAAGTTCCAGTCTGATGCTCTATCCACTGTGCTACCACCTGGTCAGGCTGTATTAGTTTTTTTGTTTGTTTTTGTCTTCTTTTTACAGGGACAGAGAGAGAGTCAGAAAGAGGAATAGATAGGGACAGATAGACAGTAACGAAGGGAGGTGAGAAGCATCAATCATCAGTTTTTCGGTGTGACACCTTAGTTGTTCATTGATTGCTTTCTCATATGTGCCTTGACCGGGGGACTACAGCAGACCGAATAACCCCTTGCTGGAGCCAGCGACCTTGGGTCCAAGCTGGTGAGCTTTTTGCTCAAGCCAGATGAGCCCACGCTCAAGCTGGCAACCTCGGGGTCTCGAACCTGGGTCCTCCGCATTCTAGTCCGACGTTCTATCCACTGCGCCATCGCCTGGTCAGGCTGTATTAGTGTTTTGTAAATGGTTACTGATAGGGAAATTGGGCAAAGCAGGTACATGATATTCCTCTGCATACTCCTTACAACTGCATGTGAATCTATAATTATCTCAAAATTAAAAAATTAAGAACATAGCCCACACCTATTAGAATGTTAACGCTGACACCACCGCATGCTGGTGAGGATGTGGGGCAGCAGGGACTCTCTTTCATTGCTGGTGGGAACGCACAATGGGGCACCCACTTTGGAAGACTGTCAGTTTTTTAGAAACTAAACATACTCTGACCATACAACCCAACAACTGTGCTCCTGGGTATTTATTCAAATGAGTTGAAAACCTACATCTATACACACATACACACACAAAAACAACAACCTGCACATGAATGTTTATAGCAACTTTCCTCATAACTGCTAAAATTTGGGAGCAACCAAAATGTCCTTCAGTAGGTGAATGAATAAATAAACTGTGGGACACTCAGACAATGGAATATTACTTAGTGCTTAAAGGAAATGAGCTATCAAGCCATGAAAAGATATGCAGGAACCTTAAATGCCTATCACTAAGTGAAAGAAGCCAGTCTGAAAAGGCTGCCTACTGTGTGATTCCAACCATATGACATTCTGGAAGAAGGCAAAACTTTAGAAGTAAAAAAGATTAGTGGTTGCCAGGGGTTAGGAGAAGGGAGGGGCGACTAGGTAGAACACAGGATTTTTAGAGCATTGAGACCATTCTGTATGATATTCTGACGGTAGGTACATATTATTTTACATTTGTCCAAACCTATAAAGTATACAACACCAATAGTGAGCCTTAATACAAATTATGGACTTGGGTGATAATGATTAAGTCCATGTAGGTTCAGTAGAGGATGTTGATAATGGAGGAGGCTGTTCACATGTGGGGACGGGGCTTGCGTGGGAAATTTCGGTACCTGCCCTTCAATTTTTCTGCGAACCTAAACCTACTCCAAAAAAAAAACCAGATTGTTAAATAAATAAATAAAACCAGTTATAGCATACAGACACAAAAAAGAAGCATTACAGCATTATTCATAGTTTTTAAAAAATAGTCTAAAAACCACCCATAATTATTTTAAAGTGGATTGGTTAAATAAGTTATAGTTTATCTAATAATGAAATAGTATGCAGCCATGAACCCAAGTCAGGCAAATCCCTAGCAACAGATGTGGGAGGATCTCCACATTGGCCAATAGAAAGGCAGAGTACGGACATTGTAGAGATGCTTCCATTTGTACACTCACAAAAAAAAGACGCATGTATTTGTATAGACAAGAAACTAGTGAGCCCAGCTAAGGATCGGGGATGGAAGGAGAGCTTGCTTTCACTGTATACCCTTTTATACTTTTTGTATCATTGATTTTTGGCCATGGACTGCTCGTGACACCAAAAAAATTTCAAAGACTGAATAATGTGCTCCCAAAATTCCTGTTCATCTGGCACCTCAGAATTTGACTTTATTTGGAGATAGGTCTTTGTAGATGTCGTTAGTTAAAAATCACGAGATAAAGTCATCTTAGGTTTAGGGTGGGCCCTCACTCCAATGACTGCTACCCTTATAAGAAGAGGCGAGGACACAGAAGGACACAGAAGAAAAGGCAATGTGATGACATAGAAGCAGAGACTGAAGTTAGGCAGACACCAGCTGAGGACTGTGTGTGTGTGTGTGGGGGGACTGTGAGGGAGAGGGGGGTCCGCCTGCAGCTGCAAAAGGGAAGGAAGGTTTGATTCTTCCCCAGTGCCCTCCAGGGAAGCACGGCACAGCTGGCTCCTGAAGCTTATATTTCTGACCTCCAGAGCCGTAAGGGGGAAAACTTCTGTCATTTAAGTCCACCCAGTCTGGTCCTTTTGTCACGGCAGCCTTGAGAAAGCAACACGTCCTCCCCATCTCTGCTCCTCTGTTTGGCACTCCATCCCACCGCTTATGACAGCAATGACATTTCCTAAAAAAGCCTCCTCTCACAGGACTGTCTTCCTGTCCCCTCCTCCTCATCCTGCTCCTAAACAACTCAGAAAACAAATCTTCCTCTATGTGTTTTGAAGTAACAAAGATCCTTAGAACCCTGCTCCCCCTAATTATTTAAGTACAGAATTACTGCAGAAAACTTAGAAACAAAGAATAAAATTCATCTGTACTTTCACACCACAAATACATAGTGCCGACCTTTTATTTTACGGGGAAAAAAATTTATCGATTCATGCTGAATTATTGTCACTTCACCTTATATTATAGTGGTTCCTCAATACTAAGCAGTTCCCCACAAGATATTTCAAGGCCGTGTAACATTTCATTATATGTTGCTTTGTATGCAAAAAGTCCTGGCTGTTGAATCTTTGGGATGTTAGTTTCTGTTTTTGTTTTATAAGAGAATTTTGATCCTTGCATAAGTGTTGGTCCACAGTTGGGTTATTTTGGGGGGATAGTCTTTGAGGTAGAATTAATGCATCAAAGACAGAAAGGGTTTTCTCCTCTCTGGTTTATATAGCTGGCTTTGGGGGGCTGGGGTGGCTCCGGGGTGCCCATGGACTACAATATGAGCCAGACATGCATCTACCTACTTTATGCACCTTCACTCCTCTCTGACACTGTGAAATAGATGCTAATATTATTTCCATTTTACAGATGAGGACACCGAGGCACAGGGAGACCGACACCAGAGAATCAGAGGCCGACACCAGAGAAGGGTGATTCTAGCTAGAACAACAATACGAGTCTAGACCAGTTGATCTCGAATGCCCAGGGGATATTGCTAATTTCGGTAGACGTTGGTGGGGTTGGGGAGGTGCTACTGGCGTCTAGTGGGTAGAGGCCAGTGATACTGCTAAACACCCTACAGTGCACGGGGCAGCCCCACAACAGAGCGCCAGAAGTCAGTGGTGTTGAGGCTGAGACACCTGCTCCGGACCCCACTCTCCACTGCACCCGGCAGGACCGCCCAACACACACACCATTTTTCACATTAGTTCCACTGGAACAGACAAAGGTGACAGCAGGGAGCTTCAAACAGGTCCCCTCCCTATCGACCTCTCTGGACCTGAGAGATGATGGAGCTGGGAGGGAGCCTACGGCTGGATTAGTGGTGGTGTTTCATTTGAGGGCTCATGTTTCTGGCAATCTTTCTGTGCCTGCTTGGGGAGCTACTAGCCCCTCGTATCCTCCCGTGGTTCCTCCCCCGCAGAACCACCCCCCTAACAAACAGTCTGAGGAAGAAAAGGAGGCTTACTCAAAAGACATAGTTTATCACCAGCTCCCCTCCTCACATCTGTGCCAAACAAACCTACAATCCAGGAGACACTGGGGGTTGGCTTTGCACTCTCCAGACAACTCACCCAGCTTCTTTTCTTCTACAAAGATGAGACCCTCCTCCCAAACCTCTCCTCTAGAAGTCTCCCACATTCTGGGCCAGGCCCTGGGGTCCCCAGCTCACAGAGGGGAAAATGCAGCCGGGTTGGTCATATTGCACCTTTCTCAGTTTTCCATTTAAACTTCAAATGGCTTGTGAGCGAGGGGTTCCTGTCCTGAGTTATCAATAAAGAATTTGGACTTGAGCCCCTTTGCAGGCTCACAAAGTTAGGAACTGATAGGACGAAGATTTGAACCCTGGCAGCCCTGACAACAGCTGACCCTTTGGGTACATTGTCCTTTGGGGGTCCCAAAGCAGCCCTCCCTCCTCTGCCTGTGTCCCACCTGCTCTCACTGTAGCCTCAGGTCCTGAGCGAGAGGAGGGTTCCACGTTCTCTCTGGGGGCCTGTGGTCAGCAGGAGACGGTGAGCGTCTGGGCTGCCGAGGAGAACGAGGAAAGCGCAGAGGCCCCAGCGGTCTTGCTAAGCAGGGCAAAGGCCCATGCACACACTGCTTCTACTTCCACTTATAAGCGTGGATTGCCAAGCTGGCAGGGCTCAGGTTACAAAGTCCAGGCACAAAATAACCGGTGCTCTTCTTATAAGGGACAGGCTTGCTGAGAAAGGGCCCCACTTTCAGTTTCTGTTTGCTTCTTTATTAGTAGTTGTGAGAAGAAGTGGAGCTGCCTGTTAAACATGCATTTTAAAGCTCTGGTGGCGCAGGGCTGTGGCACGAGACACCGCCATGAGCAAGCCACACAACACCCATGCGGAAGGAGCACCCGACCACTGTAGCACAAGCAGCTGTCATGGCTGCTGCCACATCTCTGTCCTACCTCCGTAGGTCAGCATTCATGCTCTAATAACTCTTATCTGAACTGTGAAATGCAACATGCTCCTGAAAGCTGAAAATTTCCCATAATTTACTGGGTGATAAAACTTGATCTGAATTGGTGCAGTTTTATAGTTTTGATGTATCTCATTTAATCTGAATATTCATTGTTTCACTACAGAAAATAGTAACCGTGATTGACTAAGGAGGGCAACTGAGGCCCCCAGGATCTGAAACACAGGACTTCGGTCCCGACTCCCCCATCATGCAGATGAGGAACGGGGAGCTCAGGAGGGTCTGTGGTTTGCCTGTGATCACACAGCTGAGGAATGGTGGAGCCAACGAGGCGACCATGCAGTCACGGGCTGTGGTGTGTCCTCATGTGTGTGCCAGCTCAGACTGGGGTTGTGTGGCTTGCTCGGATTTGTACACCCACGTCCTCTTCTTTGCCTTACCTGAGGCCACAGCAGGGGCTGTGGTTTTACAGAAGGTGTGGTCCACTCAGCCAGCTTGGTTCTGCAGGGGTTAGGGCCTGGATGATGTCCCCTGGGTGCTATGAGCAGGAACAACAGGCTGGTGGGCCACTGAGCTGGGACTCATAGGGGCCTCTCCAGCCCTGGCATCAGGCCCCCCAAACTTGCAAACACTGAACAGAGGCTGTCCTTGAGGTGGACTTGGCCATCTGGGACTCAGTCCTGGGAGCCTCGGGGACCAGGCTAGGCTGGAGTGGTGTTTACCACAGCAGCTCTTGTGAAACAAAAGCCCTGAGAGATTCTGGGGGAGCAACATAATCTGTCACGAGAGGGTGAGACAGAAACCATGGGGCGCCCTCCTACCCGGGCGAATGAGAGGGTGGTGTGCCTCCTGTCTTAGCCTCACCGAAGCCTCCTCAGGGCCCCCACCTGCTGGAAAGAAACAAACTGGCCCTAAGGTGCCTTAGTCTTTTGTGGTTTAAAACCTGTTGTCACGGGGAGCAACAGAGTTGGTCACTTGGGGGGTAAATTCAGGTTGGAATTTTCTATCAGGGCCTTTTCTCTTTGCTTAAAAGCTTGCTGTGCCCCCAGGCGGCATCTGGGTGTGGGGGCCTGCATCGTCCCTCTGGGGTCTCACCGCCAACTCAGAGACCTCCTTTGTCCCACCCTCCCACTGGGTGCCCGGTGCCCCCTGCTGTTGAAGTCCACTGTCTGCTGGCTCAGGGGCCACTGCAGCTCTGAAGAGAGGCAGGCGTTCTGGTTCCAGCCACACCCACATCTCATCCCACCTCCCTGAGGTCCCCAAGCCCTCAGCCTGCTGCCCTCTGCTTCCCTCCCACACCTTTCTCATGCCGAGGAGCTGGAGCTGGGGGTTGGGGGACTGGACAGGGCAGAGGGGGAGGTGGTGTCTCTGACCCTCTGCAAAGGCAGTAGCCACGGCCACCATCACAGCCGCCTGGTTCATGCAGGTTTGCATCTGATTCAGACAGACGGTAATGAAACAACAGAGCCAAGAACTGGTGGGCCATTAGCTTTAATCCTAGCTTGCACCCAGCGGGCAAGAAATACACACATTGGGAAAACACTTCCCTTTCCATTCAGGGCTCCCAAAGCCACTGACTTATCCGAGTTTCCTAGAATCAAAGGTTTCTAGCTCACCAGTATTATTCACCTCTGTTCCCCATCTTCTCTCTGCACAAACTGTCTTCTCCTTCAGCACTCCGCCATCTTGGCTGCTTCTCCTCTCCTCCATGTGGCCTTTCTCTGCTCTCCTCTCTAATGCTAATCTCAGGAACCGAGAGAGAGCAAGCTCCCGGTCTGCCCATTTTATAGTGTAGAAATCAAAACCTTTAATCCAATATACAAACAAGGAAGTCTCTGATACAAAGTCATTTATTTGAGGCATAATGGGATTCCTCATAAGAGTGCACCATCCCATATCATGCAACAGTCAAGCATGTGGGGAAAAGCTTAGTCTTAAAACTAAGCCTAAAGCTATAATGACTTTGCCAGCTTACAGCCTGTCTCACACACCCAATGCAAACTATAAGCGAGCAAACATATATATCATATTTACAAACTTATTTAGCCAATACCCTCCCTGCCTGAACAATCACACGATCTTCTCCTGCTCCTGCCCTCATCCCCTGCTCCAAGCTGCTTCCTAGCCCATAGGGAGTTTCTATGGCACCTCTGCCACAGTTGGACCACGATAGGGGAGGAGCTGCTGGCAGGACACCAGCCTCTGATTTTTTGTTCTTGTCCCCCCATCTGCCTAGTTCCTTCCCAATCCTGGAAGATTTCGCCCCACACCGAGGTCTGGTGAGGACTTCCGTAGGTCGTATCCACCCTACTGACTGTCCCTTGTTCTTATTCCTTGGGAATAAAGCCTCTTGGTTTAGCGAAAGGTGAAAGGGCTCTTTTATTTGGGGTTGGGGGGTGGATGTTGCAATTTACAAGTAAAGGGAACTGTACATTGGCAGGTATTTCAAAAATATCCATTATGCCCTGGCCAGATATCTCGATTAGTTAGTGTCATCCGGAAGCACAGAGGTCGACGATTCAATTCCTGGTCAGGGCACATACTCCATAGCTCCATGTTCCTGTTTCTCTCTTCCTCCCTCCCTTCCTCTTTTGCTGAAATCAATAACTAAAAAAAAGAATTTTTTAATGCCTATTACACTTGTCAGAGGTTTAAAGAATTTCCACCGTTAATAAACAAACAGCATTTTCACTTTCTTAATCTAAATGAGTGTGGTAGACACACCAGTCAGGTTAACCACTGCAATGGAGCCTCCTGTGGGGGCTGCTCCCCACTTGGGGACCTGGCCACAAGCACTGTTGCTGAGGAATCTATTGGCTGAACATCAGACACCCCGGCTGCTTGGGGTTGTAATTTTCAGTTCTTTGAACACCAACAGTAGGGATAGAGTGGGGTTAACTGAAATTTAAGAATTTTTGGAAGACACTCTGTCAGCTCCAACCTCAAAAATCACAGCTGAGCAACCAGCTTGGGAAAGGACAGGCAGCCAAGCGGGAGCTCAGGGGCCGACTTACCAGGCTGCATCTATCCAAGGGCTTGTTATGATGAGTTTGGGTTTTTATCTCCTGGCCTAAAAGGATTTAGCCCAGGGACACCAAAGGCAGACACACTAAGGCTCTGCAGAGGGCAGGAACAGTGAGCTAGGGTCGCATGCGTGCCAGAGGTGAGGTCATGGGTGCTTATGGCTGGAGGATGTTACCAGCCAAAACAACCGAGACCTCGATTCTTGTCTCCTTAAGGAAAAAATTCAGTTAAGAGACAAAGTACAGCAAGTAAAGCAAGAACTTACTGGCCATGCAGGAATACACTCGGGGGTACTGAGTGGGCAGCTCACTCAAGAGAGTGAGTGCCCCCATTAGTTACAGAGCTGGGACTGAACCACGACGGGTCTGGGATAAAAGGAGCAACAAGAGACAGCCTAGGCAGGCCTGCTTCGGTTCTCTAGAAATGTTATAGGAAATGAATGAGCCGGGGCAGGGCTGCTCTGGCTCACTGGAGAGTCAGAGAAAAGGGGGCCTTGGAGACAGGTTCAGGGGGATAGCCAGGGAAGAGCTGCCCCTGCCCATGGTTCCCCCAGTTGCAGGTCTTGTTGGGTCCTTTAGAGCTTAGGAGAAAGAGAGAGACAAGGAAAACAGGTCTTGTGGGAAAAGAGGAGGAGGGAAAGGCATGGACATGCTCAGACCTGCAGGAGAGCAAGCTGGGTCTTCTGGCCTAAGGGCTTTTAAGCGTGGAGATTTTCGGGGCAGTCCCAAAGCAGGATTTCAGCAGAATATTCATCAGCTTTCCAGGTGTGTCTTTCAGGGTCATGGTCTCCACTGATGAGTCAGCACCAGGGCAGGGGGACATTAGTCAATGCAGCTGGTCCTGAGGTCAGCCTGCCATCAGTTGTCTGGTTTTGCTGCTTTTCTGGGCCTAGAGCTAAAATGCAGCTGAGGCCTAGATATATTTGATGTGGGTCAGGATCTCATTGTCCTGGTGCCTTAATGCTCAAGAGCTATTCTCCAGCTCCTTTGTTCACTCCCTGCTAAGGGGGTCTAACCAGTGTGACTAGCAACATTCCAGGGAAGGAAAGATCAGGGAAAGATCCAAACCACATGACTAGCCTTATGAAAGGTCAGGGGTCTAAACCGCATAAACAGCAATAGTGGAGGAAAGGTCATCCTGAGGGCAAGATCCTTGTTTTCCCAGTTTTGTCCATTGCTAGGCCTCTGGGGCTTCCCACTCTGGTGGCCTTCTGTGCCTGGCCTGTAGTCCTTGCTCTGCTCACGTCTGTCTAACTGCCAGCCACAAGGACATGGAAATTGCTGGGGTTAACCAATCAGGGAGTAGGTTAGTACGCTTTTCCCTTTCCTGGAATACTGATGTCCGGGTATATGTCAGCAAAGCGAAGGATTCTGGAATTGTGCAGCACTTATTGTGGGATGCAGGAAGGAACTCTCCCAGCCAGTCTGGAGTTTGTAATTAATGGCTTGGCTTTAGACCTGAAAAACAGACTTAAAAAGAATCAGGTTAGTTCCCGGACCATTGTTTTTTAGCTACCCATTGATAACTGCCATAGTTCTGGCAGGGCCTGACTCGATGGAGCAATATATATATATTCTCTTTTTTTGGAGACAGACAGAGACAGACAGGAAGGGAAAGAGATGAGAAGCATCAACTCATAGTTGCGTCACTTTATTGATTGGTTGTGTTTTTTGTTTTGTTTTGTTTTTGTATTTTTCTGAAGTGAGAAGTGGGGAGGCAGAGAGACAGACTCCCACATGTGCCTGACTAGGATCCACCCAGCATGCCCACCAGGGGGCGATGCTCTGCCCATCTGGGGTGTTGCTCTGTTGCAATTGGAGCCATTCTAGTGCCTGAGGCAGAGGCTATGGAGCCATCCTCAGCACCCAGGCCAACTTTGCTCAAGTGGAGCCTTGGCTGTGGGAAGGGAAGAGAGAAAGTAGAGGGGGAAGGGTGGAAAAGCAAATGGGTGCTTCCCTTGTGTGTCCTGGCTTGGAATTGAACCCGGGACTTCCACATACCGGGCCAATGCTCTACCACTGAGCTAGCTGGCCAGGGCCTACATACTTGCATCACTTTAGACTTCAGATGTCTTCAAACTTTTTATAAAAACAGCCCACTTTTACAGTGCTGGTCTACCTGGTCCCTACCGCCCACTAGTGGGTGTTCCAGCTTTCATGGTGGGCCAATCGCGGTGCCGTTTGGTTGCTCTACTACCAAGGTTAGGGTGTCAGTGTGGTTGGATTCTGGGGAGGACCCTTTTCTCTACAGACTTCTTGCTGTGTTTTCAGGTGGCAAAAGGGGCTAGATTGCTCTCTGGGTCTCTTTTATGAGGGCACTAATTCCATTCAGGAGGCTCCACCCTCATGAACCAATCACCTCCCAAAGGCCCCTTCTCCTAGTGCCATCACACTGGGTGCAGAATCTGTAAGGTATTTCCCTGCCAAGGATGAAAGAAGGGCATAGGCACCAAGTGTGGAATAGCAAAAGCTTTATTCAGAACACATCCGGGTGAAGTTCCCTGGTCCACATGATGGGCCAGAGAAGTCGTGTAGATTTTTCTGCCTGGGGATAATTTATAGCATTGGTAGGGTGGTCAAGTTGATATGACATGGTGAAATTTCATTGGCTAACAGACAGTCATTCTTTTTCAAAGTGCTCCTGGGAAGTTTCTTTTGGCAGGCATGGGTGTGGGTGGTTCCAGCCAAAGTTCCCAGACCTACTTCTTTATGTGACCTTCCCCCATTGCCAACCAACCTCACATTCCGACCTTTTATGTTAGATGGGGCACCGCTATTCATCTGGCTACTTCCTGCTGGTTAGGGGCGTCGTGAGGAAGGGAGGTCAGAAGGTGTTGGCTCTGAGGGGAGTTGTGTATATGGGTGAAGAAACATCTGGTTGACCGTGACTCGAGAAACCTTGCAGATGCGGCCCTGTAAAAATTTTAAAAAGAGGAGCAAATATGAATAATATGCTGATAATTAGAAGAGGACCTAGGATAGGGGCATCCCAGGTGAGGATGGGTAACTGCCATCAGGAGTTAAGCAGATTGCAGGAGGAGAGATCCTTGCGCAGTTTCTCTTGCAGACAGTTGAGGACATTGATGTTTTCTTCCACCAGGCCAGTCTCATTGAACAGCACTGCTCCCTGCTTTAACTCACTCTGGCGGCAGGTTCCCAGTGTGAGAAACAGGAGCAATAGGGGGATCAGCAGGGCCCAAACTTTTGGTGAGCTGGAGATGGGTGGAGCCCAGTGGTTCCTACTGCCAGCAGTCCTGCATGGGGGCAAGCTTGAGGCGAGAGACATGGTACCAAGGTGTTTGCCCTAGGGGCTTGACTGCAGTAGTAGTCAATATTACTGTATGGGGTCCCGTCCATCTGGGCTGTAGGGAGCCAGGCTGGAGCTCCCTCAGAAGAACCCTGTCTCCTGGCTGAAGAGGGACCACTGGGTGTGCTTCATCTGGACCCCCAATAGGAGAAAGGGTCCAGTCCGGAGAAGATGGCGGAGTTCCCTGAGAAGATGGCAGAGTAAAGACAGAAAGGGGATGTAGGTGGCAAGAGGAGGGGGGTTCACAGGTAAGTTATGATTGATTAGGAATAGTCTGCTATAAACCAACTCAAAGAGGCTGAGTCCAGAGGGGTTTTGCAGGGTTCCTCTGATTCTGGTGAGTGCCAGGGGGAAGAAGGTTTGGCCAGGAGAGTCTGGTCTCGATGGAAAGTTTAGTTAGTTGACCCTTCAGGATGCCATTAGCCCTTTCTACCTTACCCGACAATTGAGGGTGATAGGGTATGTGGAGTCTTCAGGTAATGTTGAGAGAGGTGGCGACCTGCTGGACTATTTGGACAATGAAGGCCAGGCCGTTGTCTGACTGGATGATAGTTGGCAGTCTAAACTGCGAAATGATGTTTTCAACAAGAATGGAGGCAGCGGTGTCTGCCATCTCTCGAGAGGTGGGAAAGGCTTCTATCCTACCTGAAAAGATATCCACAAAAGTTAAGAGATAACAGAGTTTTTTGAGAGGGGGCATATGAGTGAAGTCAATTTGCCAATCCTGGCCTGGCATGTGTCCCCTCAGCTGATGAGGAGGGAAGCGGGGGTGGAGCCTCCCTTGTGTAGAGGCTTTGGAACAGACAGTGCAAGCTGCGTGCACCTTTTCGATAGTCTGCTAGAGGTCTGGGAAGAAAAAGAGTGGTTGCAAGAACTGATAGGGAGCTTTTGGCCCTATGTGTAAGGAACAGTGACTATCAAAAAGGAGAGTTTCAGCCTGTCCTTTTGGTAAGACAATTCTATCTCTGAGAAATATCCATCCCTGGTTGCATACATCCCCACCCTTTCTGAGGAGGGCCTGTTCTTCCTCAGGAGTGTAGGAAGGTTTCAAGGAGGTGGAGAGAAACAGGAGAGGAGTGGGGGAGGCTCCCAGGGTGAGGTTTCGAGCCTCCGCGTCGGCCCAAGCATTTCCCAAGGCCACCAGGTCCTGAGAGGTTTGATGGCCCTTATAATGTACCACAGCCACCTCAGTGGGAAGCTGTACTGCCTGCAAAAGTTTAGAAATGAGAGTAGCATTGATTATGGGGGAGCCCTTGGTAGTGAGAAAGCCCCTTTCCTTCCAGAGGATGGAGTGGCTGTGGGTGATAAAAAAATAATATTTAGAGTCAGTATCTATGGTTAGGCGTTTTCCTTTAGCCAGAGTGAGTGCCCACATGAGGGCAATTAGCTCTGCTTTCTGGGAGGTGGTGCCCTCTGGCAGCTGTTGGGCTTCTAGGGTGGAGGAGGTGGTGACCACTGCGTAGGCCACCTGTTGTCGTCCGTCAGGTCCCTGTACAAAGCTCCCATCTACAAAGAGAATTAGATCTGAATCATTTTTTAAAATATTTTTTATTTTATTCATTTTAGAGAGGAGACACAGAGTAAGAGAGAGAGAGAGAAAGAGAGAGAAAGAGAGAAAGGGGGGAGGAGCTGGAAGCATCAACTCCCATATGTGCCTTGACCAGACCAGTGCAGGGTTTTGAACTGGCGACCTCAGTGTTACCAGGTTGATGCTTTATCCACTGCGCCACCACAGGTCAGGCCTAGATCTGAATCTTTTAAAGGAGAATCCAATAATCCATCTTGGGGTCTGTTGAGGAAATTTATTAGCTCCGTACAAGAGTGGGTGGGTTCCGGAAGTGTCATTGGGGCTGGCAGTAGAGTGGCTGGGTTTAGTCGGGGAGAGGGCAAAAGAGTGACTGAAGGGTTTTCGATGAACAGGAGGTGAAATTCTTGTAGGCGGGAAGGACCCAATAGAGAAAGAGATTTGTGCGAAAGGAGGTCGGTGAGCCTGTGGGAGGAAAAAACAATGATGGGCTGGGAAAGGGTGAGTTTAGTAGCCTCCTTGGTGAGTTCAGCTACAGCACCCAGTGTCCAGAGGCAGGGCTGCCAGCCTTGGGCGGTGGAGTCCAATTGTTTAGAGAGGTATGTTATGGGAAGGTATGTAGGTCCCACAGGTTGAGTCAGTAGTCCCTGTAAAAAAATAAATAAAGAAAAGAAAAAAACTATGAACAAATCCCTATGCACACTGCACATATCTTATTTTAAAGTAAAAAAACAAAACGGGAACAAATACAATATTTAAAATAAAGAACAAGTAAATTTAAATCAACAAACTGACCAGTATTTCAATGGGAACTATGGGTGCGGATGCATCCTGTGCTCCTCTCACTGACCAATGAAAGAAGTGCCCCTTCCGGAACTGCAAGTGTGATGGGGGCCGGATAAATGGCCTCAGGGGGCTGCATGCAGCCCGCGGGCCATAGTTTGGGGACCCCTGGTATAGAGGAATGGTAAAGAAGGCATCCTTGAGGTCTAGGACCATGAAGTGAGTGGTGTCTGAGGGAATGTGTGACAGTAATGTGTAAGAATTAGGGACTACCGGATGGAGGGGAACTACCATCTCATTGATTAGGTGTAAGTCTTGTACGAGGTGATAAGCCCCTGAAGGTTTTCGAACAGGAAGGATGGGGGTATTACAGGGAGAGTCTGTGGGGATGAGTAAGCTTTGGTTCAGGAGGTGGGTAATTATTGGTTTAAGGCCCTGGCATGACTTGCTGAAATAGGGAATTGGGGTTTAAATGGGAATTGGGAGGGATTCTTTAAGCTGATGTGAACGGGTGGGTGGTGGGCAGCTACTACAGGAATAGAAGTGTCCCAAACTTGAGGGTCGACAATATCTGGTGGGATAGGGGGCGTGATCGGGTTAGGGCCATGATGGTGAACCTATGACATGCGTGTCAGCACTGACACATGCAGCCATGTTTTATGACATACGGCCACATGTGGCTGCATACCAGAGAAGTATGGGGTTGTATGCTGAGAAGGAGGTTTCATCCTCAGCTCCTGCACGGCCAGGTGCAGTAGCTGAGGATAAAACATTTGCTGCAGTGTAGACACTCTGTGCCAGAGGTCTGTAGGCCAAAACAACAGAACTCTGGCACAGAGAGTCTAGTTCTGGGACTTCCGGTTAGGCCGTTTTTCTTAAAGTGACACACCACCCGAGTTATGCTCAGTTTTTGGCGAATTTTAACACACCAAGCTCAAAAGATTGCCCATCACTGGGTTAGGGTGATCTGTAGTAGTGGGAGAGCCTTCAGTAAGGAGTGGTAGAAGTAAGTGGGAAGATGCTGTCAGCTGGATAGTGGTTTTGAGACTGTGTAGAATGTCCTGACCCAGAAGGGGTACAGGGCATGATGGCATAAAGAAGGAGTGCAAAAAGGGGAATCCGTCCAAACTACATGTCAGGGGTGGCGTGCGAAGGGGAAAAGAAGGGGTCCCATCCACTCCCACAACGAGACCTGTGAGGGAACTAGAGGTCCAGAGTGTGGTGGCCCAACAGAGAAGGTAGCCCCCGTGTCCACAAGAAATGAGATGGACTTACCCACTTCCTGCAGCATTACCCTGGGCCCGGTGAGGGTGATGGGGGTCACTGAGTCTCTGGGCTGCATCAGTCATCCATGAGGCCTAGGAGTTCAAGCGATGGGCCCGCCTGACTGGCTTGTCCTCCCATTTGAGTGGCTTGTCCTCTGCGTGGAGGCGCCGAGGAAGAACCTGCTGCCCAAAGGGGATAATCGCTCCGCCAGTGACCGGGCTGCTTGCAGTCAGGGCAGGGCTTAGCGGGTGACTTCGGGCAGGGGCACTGCCTCTTTGCCACATTTAAAGCAAGTTTCTAGTGGGGTTCCTCTTTGCAGACCAGACTTGGGTTGGGCACCTCCTATGCTTTGCCCTTGTTGCTCTGCCAGCCTCAGGGCTGCCACAAGAGCCTGAGTTTGTAGCGTTACCTTCTGCTGCATGCAGGTCTGGTGAGCAGCCTCGGCCTTTTCCTCCCGACTTTAAATGCCATGTTCATCAGGTCTCGGATAGGGGTTTGGGGGTTGAGAATAAGATGAGGGGGGCTTCTGGGAGCCCAGCACCCAGATCTAGCTGGAAAGGCCAGAGCCAGAGGCAGGACAGGGCCAGGCCTTCTTGCAAGAAGACCGTGGCTGGGCCGTGGGTTAGGAACCCTGCAAACCTGTGTGAGGGCCAATGTCCGGTGGAGGAGGGCCTGACGGAGGAGGGGCTTAAGAACACAGTGGAGAAGGAAGGGGCTCCTGGCCGGCAGGGGATGGGGCTTCCTGGAGGGAAGAGACCCGAACAAAAGAGGTCTGCAGAGGGACCAGAGAGGGATCCCAAGAGAGGGGCGCCCCCAGGGGTCAGGCAGAAGGGGAGAGAGTTGGGGGTTGGCTAAGGAGGAAAGATCAGGAGCAGAGGGTTTAGTTGAGGTTTCTCTGGCCAAAAAGGGCCTGCACCATGGAGCAGGCGGTACCAGGAGATTAGGACAGGAGCTAATACAAATACTGAATGTAAGGGATCTCCAACCATTTCCCAGTTCTTTGGCAATAGTTAAATTGGTGAGGGTGTTAAAATCGAAAGTCCCTTCAGGAGGCCACCTGGTTTGATTATCCAGTGGGTATTGTGGCCCGGCCACGGTGGAGAAGATCAGTTTCTTCTTCTTTAGGGAGGGAGGGATTCCGGATAAGGCACTCCAGGAGTATTTTTAAGAAGATGCTGGTCAGTTGGATAGTGGTTTTGAGACTGTGTAGAATGTTTTTGAGTCAAGTTTAGATTCCTGTGCCTCTTTGGCCACCCTCAGCCTCAGAGTGATCAGAGATGAGAATTTGTGTCCTGCAATTCAATCTCTGGCCACCAGACGGTTAGGTGGAGTAGATGTGTCTGGGACATCTGCACAGGCACACACGCACTCAGAACGGATAAGAGGTCCCTGATGCAGCTGCAATTACAGACAGGGAGTCTCGGCGGAAAGAACTGTGGGGAGGCCAGAGGCAGGGGACTTACCGCACCTTGTGCCGAAGTGGGTGGGAGGTCAGAGGTCCTGGTTCTTCCTCAGAAGGGAAGGGGAGAGAAGCGGTCCCCCACGGGCTTCAAGCTCCTCCTGGGTTTCGGCACCAAATGTAAGGTATTTCCCTGCTGAGGAAGAAAGAAGGGCATAGGCACCAAGTGTGGAATAGCAAAAGCTTTATTCAGAACACATCCCGGGCAAAGTTCTTTGGTCTGCAAAATGGGCCAGAGAAGTCATGCAGATTCTTCCGCCCAGGTTGGGGGGTAATTTATAGTGTTGGTAGGGTGGTCGAGTTGATATGACGTGGCGAAATTTCATTGGCTGACAGACAGTCATTCTTTTTCAAAGTATTCCTGGGAAGTTTCTTTTGGCGGGCATGGGTGTGGGCAGTTCCAGCCAAAGTTCCCTGACCTGGTTCCTTATGTGACCTTTCCCCATTGCCAACCAATATCACAGGATCCTACATGTGAATTTGGGGGTGGGGGGCAGGGGACACAAACATTAATACCATAGCCGGGTGGTGGGCATGAAGGTGAGGTTTGTTGTCCACCCATCAGAACCCCATGGGGTAGAGGAGAGGCAGTTACACAAAGAAAAGGGGCACTGTTCCCAGAAAAGGCAAAGAAAGGATATTGGGAGGCAAAAACAAAGGTGTTCACTGCATCCTATCCTTTGCCTAACACACACACACACACACACACACACACACATCTTTCAGATATAGAATTTTAAAATGCCTTCCTTGTAAGATGTGACAACCCAGTGAATACTGAAAGTACTCACTCTTTTCTAAAAGAAAGTGTCCAGCCTGACCAGGTGGTGGCGCAGTGGATAGAGCGCTGGACTGGGATGCGGAAGACCCAGGTTCGAGACCCCGAGGTCGCCAGCTTGAGTGCGGGCTCATCTGGCTTGAGCAAAAGCTCACAGGCTTGGACCCAGGGTCGCTGGCTCAAGCAAGGGGTTGCTTGGTCTGCTGAAGGCCCGTGTTAAAGGCATGTATGGGAAAGCAATCAATGAACAACTAAGGTGTCGCAACGAAAAACTGATGATTGATGCTTCTCATCTCTTCGTTCCTGTCTGTCTGTCCCTATGTATCCCTCTCTCTGACTCTCTCTCTGTCCCTGTAAAAAAATAAAAAATAAAAAAATAAAAATAATTTAAAAGAAAATGCCTAGTGATTGGCAGTAGATCTACCCAATGGAGCTGCTGGGCTGTGAATCCAGGCTCTCTGGCCTTCTTTCGCCCATCCTATCACAGCTCTCATTGACACTCAAATCTATGGCCTAAGTAGTATGTTTACCCACCCCTAATAGACCGTAAAAGGAATGAAGAGGAAAATTAAGGAACATTCTGAAAAATTACTCCATGACACAGGAAGCAAAAGGTTACAATCTTTTCCTGAAACTGTTATTAATATTAGCACCAGTTCAAAAAAAATGTTAGTAATAATAGTAGTGGTTAACATTATAGCCATAATTTCCAGAGTGTTTGCCCGGTGCAGACTACCGCTCCACGGGTGCAGACTACCGCTCCAGGGGTGCAGACTACCGCTCCACGTGGTTAGCTCAAGGTCATGGTGGGTACTCATGACTCTCCTCCTCGATTACCAATTTCCATCTTCCTGAATCAGGTGTTGGTAGCCTTCCAGCAGCCTCCCCCCTGATCCCTGCCACACTAGGGCAAGCAGGCAAGGACCCCCTCCCTGCACCCGGTGCATACTGGCTAGGCCACTTCCCTTTGACAGATGTGGCCAGCCACTTTGCTAGCAGTGTGATCCTCTTTTCATCTATTTGTCTCATGGCTCAAGAGCTCACACTTGGTGAAGATGGTAAATTATATGTGATACGTACTTTTACCATGATTTTTAAAGACAAAAAATAAGGCCAGCTCAAAGTGAAATGGTGCAGCCCCTCTGGGAACAGTCTGGCAATTCCTCAAAAAGTTAAATATACCATCAGTGAATGAATGGATACACAAGCCATGGCATATACACACAGTGGAATATTATTCAGCCATAAAAAAGAACAGAGAGACACCGGCGCGCCCCCCGCACGAGGTATTCCCTCACGGGGAGCCTCGCGCGGGGGTGGGGCTCCAGGAGGGGGGAAAGCGCGGTGACAGGTCTGCTCCCTCGCCCAGGGATTTGGCAAGCGCTGCCGGGGGTGGGGGTGGGGGGCGGTGGGGGTGTAACACACGGGCAAGGGTTGGACCCGTCCCTTTTTCCCCATTCGGAAAGAAGAAAGTAGGAGAGAAAGACGGGGGACCCCGGGGCCACCTTCCCCGCAGGCCTTCCCAGCCTCCCGGAGCCGTTTGCTGTGCACCACCACGGTGGAAATGTGCCCGGCTGCCGCTGGTAGCTGACCGGGGGCGGTCGCCCGCTGACCTCACCCCCGGCTTTGCCCACCTACCCACCCACACACCCGCCGGAGCCCCCATGCCACTGCAAAGATTAAAAAAAGAAAAAAAAGAACAAATGACCTGCTGCCTGTGGACGAACCTCAAAGACTTGATGACAAGTTAAAGAAACCAGACATGAAAGGTCACAAAATGTATGATTTCATTTATATGAAATGTCTAAAACAGGTAAACTCAGAGAGACAGAAAGAAGCAGATTGGTGGTCACCAAAGACTTGGGGGAGAAGAGATTGGTGATCTTTAATGGGCCTGGGGTTGCTTTTTTGGGGTGATGCAAACATTTGGAACTAGATAAAGGCGATGGCTACACATTAGTAATGCACTACATACTGCATTATTCACTTTAAGTAGTTAATTTTATGCTATGAGTTATTCACTTCAGTTTTAAAAAGTCAAAAAAAATATTTGGGCCTGACCTGTGGTGGCGCAGTGGATGGAGCGTCGACTTGGGAGCACTGAGGTCGCCAGTTCAAAACCTTGCACTGGTTGTCAAGGCATATATGGGAGTTGATGCTTCCAGCTCCTCCCCCCTTTCTCTCTTTCTCGCTTTCTCACTCTGTGTCTCCTCTCTAAAATGAATAAATAAAAAGAAATTAAAAAAAAAATTTGGGTCCAAAAGGTTAGGAATCTATTAAATAAATGCATCTTTTTGCTGTGTCAAAAAAAAAAAATTAAACATAGAGTTAGTTACTATATCACTCAGCAATTCCACTCCTGGGTATTTACTCAAGAGAAATGAAAACATGTGCACACAAAAATGTGTGCGTGACTACTCACAGCAGCATTATTCATAATAGCTAAGAAGTGCTGAATGGCTAGATGAAAATTTTTTTGTACGGTGAATATTATTTTGCAATAAAAAAAGAATAAAACACTGAAAATACGCTATGGCATGGATGCACCTTGAAAACATTACACCGAGTGAAAAGGACCAGACACACAGGGCCACACACTGCATGATTCCACTTACAGGAAATGTCCAGATAGGCATGTGTACAGAAACAGAAAGCTGATCCGTGGTTGCTGGATCTGGGGGGAGGAAGGAACAGGGTGACTGCTAAGGGGTTTCTCTGAGGCGGATAAAAATGTTCTGGGATTAACTAGATGGCCACACAATTCTGTGAACATACTAAAAACCACGGACTTGCACATTTGCAGAATTGTTCGGTGTGGAATTATGCCTCCATAAGGCTAGGTGTGTGTTTTTGTTTGTTTTGTTTTGTTTTAAGGTTAGCTCACACTTTCAGTTTCCCATTTGACAACTGCTAGGTGAACCAGTGGACATAGTCCTCCTTTAGGTATTGCAGGAATCAAAGGCCGACAAAAATGCCCAGACAGCTTGATGAAGGAAGTAGGATTTATTTAGCCGGCGGAGCTACGTGACCCTAACACAGTCAACAAAACACAAGCTCCCAGCCTGACCAGGCGGTGGTGCAGTGGATAGAGCATAGGACTTGCAGAGTAAAACAGGCAAAGAGGGAATCGGTAAAACATTCACTCTATTCCTTTACTGAGCTCTAGGGCCTAAGTCAGAGCTATCAGTTTTGCCTGCTGAGCAGAAGTTTCTTGGGACAGAGGCGACGCTTACAGTCTCTGTTAAAGTCACTAGTGCGTACCCTGCTTGCCTTTTCTCTCATGAGTTGACAGAGCGGCTTCTATCTACATACAGCTCCTAATCTGGGTCTCTTACGGGGTGATCTGACAGGCCTGGCCCGCTGGCAGTTGTGCCGCTGCTCTCCCTCCTCTACTGGGAGCAGTGTCGCTGGGTTTAAAATGGTGCACACCTCTATTGCCAGCCTTGGGTCTTCACAGAGTAAATCTTGGTAATTGGTGGGACGGGTATCGTGAGACAACGATGCTCTCCTGTACTTAACAGAGACACCACTGCATGAGGCACCCACACCTCCAATCCCTGTCCCACAGTCAACCTGTCTGCGTTTTGTGCTAACACCGCTGCAGCTGCCAAGGCCCCCAAGCATGACTGCTAGCCTCTAGCAACACCATCTGTCTGGAGAGGCAAGCCACCGGTCCAGACCACGATCCTAAGTCCTGGGTTAATACACCCACTGCTGTCTCGCTCCTCTCCAAGACGTACAGCACAAAGGTTTCTCTAGGTTAGGAAGACCTAGCGCTGGGGCAACTTGCGATTCCTTTTAAAGAGTCTGAAAAGCACAGTCCTGTTCCGGTCCTCAATTCATGGGGTCTTTTTCTCCTCCCTTTTGGGACTTCATAGGGGGGTTTGGCTAGTACTGGAAAGTTGGGGATCCACAAATGGCAGATTCCTACTGCACCCAGGAACTCCTAACCTCCTCTCTCCCTGCTGGAGAATAAATCCTAAGTATTTTACTTGCCTTTGCAGATCTGGGCCTTTTTCTTCGATACCTTGTATTTATTCTTCTCCAGATGAAGCAGTAGCGCCTCCATTCCTGGAGAGCATCCTTGGAGAGTCTCGTGACCTAGCGACAGGTCATCCTCGTACTGAAGGAGGACACACCCCATGTGCTGTGCAGGAAACCTCTGGAGGTCCCCAGCGAGGGCCTCCCCAAAGATGGCAGGGCAGGTCTTGAACCCCTGTGGGAGCCTAGTCCAAGTGTACTTGTCCCTTTGCCCCTGTAGCCGGGTCCTCCTAGTGGAAGGCAAACAGCTCCCGGCCTCCAGGAGCCAGTCTTATTCTAAAAAGGCATCTTTCAAGTCCAAGCAAGTGAACCATGAGACTTGAGCAGGGAGGAGGCTTAGGAGTGTGCACAGATTTGGCACTGTAGGGTGCAGAATAACTGCTGCCTCATTTACGACCCTGAAGTCCTGTACTGGCCGATAATCATTGGTACCCAGTTTTCTGTACTTTCCGACAGAGAGCAAAGGAGTATTCCAGGGTGACTGGCATGGGGTAATAAAACTGTGCTCCTTGAGCCTCTGTAAATGCACCTGGATTCCTTCTAAGGCCCCCTAGGAATTGGGTGTTGTCTTTGGCTAACACGCAGTGCTCCAGGCTTTATCTCTATCTATACTGGCACTTGATTTATTGCCAGCCTGGTGGTGGTGGTGGGGTATCTTCTGTCTACACCCCTGGCTATTTCACTGTTTCTCATGTCTTTGAGCACAGCGTCCCAGCTCGGGGAGGAGAGCCTGGGCCTGGTTCCTTCAGGAAAGTGAGAGGCGCCTCCCGCCCAGGTGAGCTTATGCTGAGGCTTGTTAGACCTGGCAATGATGGGCCTGAGTTAGTAGCAGTCTATGGAGTGGACAGGGAGCCAGGTGTGAAAGGCACGTAAAGTGAGGGAGCCAGAGCTTCTGCTTCTTCTGGTTCACTAAGGATTAAAATTTCTGGCACTGTCCTGCGGCAGCGACTCTCCGCCTATTGGTGGAATGCTTCTGTAAAGCCAGTAGCCACGGCCACCATCGCAGCCACCTGGCCCGTGCAGGTTCACATTTGATTCAGACAGACGGTAATGAAACAACAGAGCCGAGAACTGGTGGGCCATTAGCTTTAATCCTAGCTCGCATCCAGTGGATGAGAAATACTCACAGTGGAAAAACTCTTTTTTATTCAGGGCTCCCAAAGCCACTGACTTATCCAAGTTTCCTAGAATCAAAGGCTTCTACCTCACCAGCCTTATTTCCCTCTGATCCCCATCTCCTTCTCTCTGCACAAACTAGCTTCTCCTTCAACACTCTGCCATCTTGGCTGCTTCTCCTCTCTTCCATGTAGCCTTTCTCTACTCTCTTCCAGCATAGACTCCTGTTGGGCAGATAAAATATATTATGCTCACTTTGTTAAAGATGGCGCTGCCCACATGGAAGTTCGTTGATATTAATGTGTGTTTGGGGACAGGCTGTGGGCAGGCGGGGTCGTTATAGCCTAAGGCTTGGTTTTAAGAGTAAGCTTTTCCCCACACCCTTGACTGATTGGATGATGTAGGGTGGTGCACTCTTCTGAGGAATCCCATTATGCCTCAGATGGGTGACTTTGTATCAGAGATTTCCTTGTCTGTAGATTGGATTAAGGGTTTGGATTTCTACATTATAAAGTGGGGCAGGCTAGGAGCTCGCTCTTGGTTGCTGAGGTATTAGAGAGGAGAGCAGATTAAGGCCACATGGAGGCCAGGAGAAGCAGCCAAGATGGCAGAGTGCTGAGGGAGAAGCCAGTTTGTCAAGAGTTTGTGCTGGAGGAGATGGGAAACAGTGATGAATAAGTCTGGTGAGCTAGAAACCTTTGATTCTAGGAAACTCGGATAAGTCAGTAGCTTTGTGAGAACTGAATGAGTGGGTTTTGGAGCCCAGTGTGTGTTTTTGCTTGCCCGCCGGGTGCAAGCTAGAATTAAAGCTCATGGCTCACCAGTTCTTGGCTCCGTTGTTTCATTACCGACTGTTCAAATCTAATGCGAACCTGCATGGGTCAGGTGTCTGTGATGGTGGATGTTGGGCAGATAAAATATATTATGCTCACTTTGTTAAAGATGGCGCTGCCCACATGAAAGTTCGTTGATATTAATGTGTGTTCTGGAACAGGCTGTGGGCAGGCCGGGTCGTTATAGCCTAAGGCTTAGTTTAAGAGTAAGCTCTTCCCCACACCCTTGACTGATTGGATGATGTAGGGTGGTGCACTCTCCTGAGGAATCCTATTATACAGAGACTTCCTTGTTTGTATAATTGGATTAAAGGTTTTGATTCTACGGCATAAAGTGGGGAGACCAGTAGCTTGATTTTTCTCTTGGTTCCTGAGTTCCTGAGGTTAGTATTAGAGAGGAGAGCAGATTAAGGCCACGTGGAAAGGAGAAGCAGCCAAGATGGCAGAGTGCTGAGGAAGAAGGCAGTTTGAGCAGAATTTGTGTAGGAGGAGATGGGAAACAGAGGTGAATAAGTCTGGTGAGCTAGAAACCTTTGATTCTGGGAAACTCGGATAAGTCAGTAGCTTTGTGAGCACTGAATGTGTGGGTTTTGGAGCCCAGTGTGTGTTTTTGCTTGCCCGCCGGGTGCAAGTTAGAATTAAAGCTGATGGCTCACCAGTTCTTGGCTCTGTTGTTCCATTACCGACTGTGTGAATCTAATGTGAACCAGCATGACCCAGGCTGCTGTGATAGTGGCCTTGGCCACTGGCTCTACAGTTCCCCATCTCCTTCTCCCTGCATAAACTCTAAACAAACTGGCTTCTCCTTCAGTACTCCGCCATCTTGGCTACTTATCCTCTTCTCCGTGTGACCTTTCTCTGCTCTCCTCTCTAATGCTAATCTCAGGAACCGAGAGAGAGAACAAGCTCCCGGTCTGCCCCACTTTATAGTGTAGATTCAAAACCTTTAATCCAATATACAAACAAGAATGTCTCTGATACAAAGTCACTTATCTGAGGCATAATGGGATTCCCCATGAGAGTGCACCGCCCCCTATCAACCAATCAGTCAAGGTGTAGGGAAAAGCTTAGTCTTAAAACTAAGCCTTAGGCTATAACAACCCGGCCTGCTTACAGCCTGTCCCCCACACCAATTAATATAATCACGCCCATCCCAAGCAAGAAGGGCAACCAATATCACCACCTGGGCAACGGGCCTCCACGTGGGCAGAGCCATCTCTAACAAAGTGAACATAATATATTTTATCTGCCCAACACCTTTGATCTAGCAATTCCACATCTGGGTACACACCCAAAAGAATTATTCACAATAGCCAAGAGGTGGAAGCAGCCCACGTGCCCATGCAGAGACAAAACGTGGCATATTTATACATTGGAATATTCTTCAACCTTAAAAGAAGGAAATTCTGATAGTGCTATCACGTGGAGGAACTTTTTTGGAAACACCCTGCAAAGTGAAAGAAGCCAGACACAATAGTATAGATGCTGTATGATTCTACTGATATGAGCTACCTGGTGGAGTCAGGTTTATGGAGACAGAAAGTGGAGTGGTGGGTGCCTGGGGTTGGGGGAGGGGGAGGAGGGTTCGTGTTTAAAGGGGGCAGACTTTCAGCCTTACAGAGTGAAAAGTCCCAGGGATGGATGGTGGTGATGTCTGCACGACAGTGTGAATGCACCCCATGTCACTGAATTGTACACTTAAAATGTTAAGGGCGGTAAGTTTTATTTGCACCTCCCACAGAACATGCTGCCTTTGCTCTCTGAGGTCCCATGTCAGGCGCTTCCTCCCCTCCTCTCCCAGAACTGCAGGAGCCTGGGATCTCACCTGGAAGACAGCCAAGCCAGGGCCTGGCTTCTCCACCCTGATGCCCTGGAGGGCCCCACAGCAGGGAAGTCAGCACAGCTAAGCCAGCTGCCCTGGTCAGAGCAGGGCACTTCAGGCCACTGTTAGAATAATGTCAGCCATGTCCCCTATGTTCATGGGCCCTGAAAGGCTCTGTGACTGGCAGCCCCATTGCAGAAACCCCTGGCCATGGGGGATGGAGAAGGGACCTGGAAGTACACTCTGACCCTGAAATTCTTGGGTTCCCGGAATCTCTTCCCTTTTCCCCAGCCCAGCAGATAGGGGTAGTCTGCCCAGAGAGCACAGTTTGCCAAACGGAGCGAAAGTCTCATCCCTGCCCCAGCAACCTTGCCTGGAAGAGGCCCCAGAATCTGGAATCTGGAATCTGGAACTCGGAGTTCTACAGTTGGAGTGGAGCAGGGGAGAGGGGCATGAACTTGGCCCCTGACCGCTGGGTTCCAGGCCCATGCCCTCTGTCTCAATAAACCCCCTGCACCCCTTCACCCACTTCCGGTGGTCTTGTGAAGACCGAATGGTAAAGACTGTCATCTATTCTTGTCATTGTTATCATTTTTATACACATAAGACTCGCTTTTCCTGGGAGATTTGAGAGACTTGACAGGATGCTCCCTTCCTTTCTCCTATCCGGCATAAAAATAAAGAGTGTTGTGATCATGGGGTTGGAGGGATGGGAACTGCCAAGTTCAGATCATTGCACACAGGGCCTGTGCGGGAAACAGGTTGTTCTGCCCCTGAGTCCATCGCCCGGCTTCTTCCCCCAACAACCACCTAACACGTCTCTGACGCCAGCTGGGTGCCCTACAATTCAACTCACCTCCCCAGAGGATGCATCAGAGCCCACAGGTTAAGGGTTCAGACTCCCCAAACATCAGAGACAAATCTCAAGTTCAGTTGTCACCCGCACCTCCGGCCCACAGGCTTTAGGTAGGAGGCTCCTGTGACCTCCTTGGGTTAGACTAATTTGCTCAAGGAGCTCACAGAACTCAGAGAAACAAGGAGCTCACAGAACTCAGAGAAACATGGGACGTGCTGGATGGCCAGTTGATTATAAAGGATACGACTTAGGAACAGGCAGATGGAGGAGGTGCACAGGGCAGGCATGCGGGAGGCCCCAGAGCTCCCGGCCCTCCCCGGGGGCCCTGCTCTCCCAGCGCCTCCTGTGTTCACCAACGCTGAAGCTCAATGACCTCATCCTTTTGGGTTTTTACGGAGGACTCATTACACGGGTTGATGAAATCACTGGCCATTAGCAGTTGAGCCCAAATCTTCATCCCTTCTTCCCTCTCTGGAGGCAGTGCGCGGTGGGTGGGACTGAAACTCCCAGCCTCTTATCACCTGGTTGGCTCCACTGGCCACCAGCCTCCTTTCTCAGGTGATGTAAGAACATTCCAAAGGTCACCTTATTAACTTAACACAAAACAGCTTCATTGCTCACACCCCTGAGGAAATTCCAAGGGTTTTTTTTTAGAAGTTCTGTGCCAGGAATGGGGTTGAATACCAAACACACACTCACTCACACACATGGCACACACGACGCACGCACACATACTCACACACACATGCACGCACACACGCACACACGCACACCCACACACGTTTTATTCTAAATCACAATGTCATGGAACGTTTCCCATATGGTCTCCTTTCATCCACAGGGTCCTTCTCTAAGGCAGAGAGCACAAGCCCAACTTACAGTCGCCAAGACTGAGGCTCGTGGGTGTGAGTCCCTTCCCTGAGGTGCAGCGTCTGACCTCTGCTAAGTGCTGGGTTGGGTTAGAGCTGCGGCCTGCCTGGCTCCCAGCTCTCCTTCCAGGACAGCACGTTCCAGAAGCCCTCAGCGCTCTTCCACAGAGGAATAAATAAGTTTGCAACCCGCTCCTCGAGGGTGCCTGGCCAGGCGTGGGGTGGGCAGCACTGAAACGGGCCAAAGGGCATGCGAGGGGTGAGTGCAGTTGGCATTTTCTTGGCTTGCCAGTGACAAAACCAACCTGAAGTAGCATTGGCAAAGACAGAGACTTTTTTTGAAGGCTGTATAACCAGTTTGGTTGATTTACACAGCCAGCCACAGCCTTTCGTTGTGTCATGAAATCAACTTAGTGGGTGCCAAAGCAGAGTTAAAGGAAATAACAAGGAACAAAACGAACAGTATCAGAACGTCTCATACACAATAAGGGTATATAGTACTGTTTCATGAAAATTACACAAGTATCATCATAATACCCACATGTGTGTGTTCTGGATTGCAACGTGAAATGGTTTGTGGATAGAACGTTTGAGAGCTGGTCTAGCTCATGGGATCAAAGGATAACCCGCTGGGTATCAGGGGTTCGGGGAACTTCAGGATCTGGGATTAGGGACCTCATTATAGGTCATAGGCCCGTGAAGGCGAACCTATGACACACGTGTCAGCACTGACACGTGTAGCCATTTTCGATGACACGTGGCCGCATGCAGCCGCATACCAGAAAAGTATGGGGCCGCATGCCGAGAAGGACGTCTCATCCTCGGCTACTGCACAGCCAGGTGTAGTAGCCGAGGATAAAACATTTGCTGTAGTGTAGACACTCTGTGCTGGAGGTCTGTAGGCCAAAACATTTTTGTTATTTAAACTATAAATATCACAAAATTATGGTTTTTTTCTCAAAGTGACACACCACCCGAGTTATGTTCGGTTTTTTGGCGAATTTTGACACACCAACCTCAAAAGATTGCCCATCACTGTCATAGGCAGTGGTGGGATTCAAATAATTTAATCACTAGTTCTCTGCCCTAATGACCATTTTAAGTATATAAAGTAATATACTGAAAGGTAGTTTATTATTTTATGCATTTAATTCTTAATTAAGAACAAAAAAGAGGTACACAAAACTATTATGTTATAAGAAAGAGTTTTAAAATATTAATAAAAATATTAAATAATACCTGACAAAAACAATAAAACTGTTTTTTAGGATATTTCCATATTGCTTCTTGATTGGCGTCCTCACTTGCAATTTTTTTTACCCATGGACAGAATGAACATTACTATGAGGGTTTAGAATACACTGTTGCACAGATAAACTTTACAAAAGAGTAAGAAATATAAATTTGTGATTTCCACATCAGGCAGCTGCCCAGGCACCCACCTTAGAGAGAACCCTGATTACAAGGGCCATTCTCACAACCGGTTGGCCGAACTAAAAAAATCACGTATCGGTTCTGCTGAACTGGTGCGAACTGGCTGAATCCCACCACTGGTCATAGTTCTCTCTAGCTCTCTCTCTCTCTCCTCTTTCTCCCAAATCCTGTGCTTTTCCTGGAGTACCAGATTCATTCAGCCCCTGTATAGGTGGGCTTTTTCCACAATAGAGAGAACAGCGCCTCAATCCTAATCTGACTCATGTCCTTCTGTTCCATGGATTGTAGCTGTAAGAGTGTTTCCCCCTCTAGATCCAGTAAGAAGATTCCTTGGCAAGATGCTTCAGAGCAAACCTGTGTCCCATGTCCCACTGGTCCTTGTGGCCAGAGGGCTGCGGTTCTTGGATTCCCCAGTCAGGGTCACATTCCCCCTCCCACGGCAAAAGCCATGAGCTATTTCTGGAAGTCCTCACCAGAATCAGAAGTTCAGAGGGAGAAAGAAACGAGACCCAAGTAAATAGGGCGCTCTTTTGGACAAGTCAGCCAAGGACTGTCCTCTAGGGTGGATCAGGGGTTGGCAAGCTGGCTGCTGCTCCTTTGGCTCAGGGACTCTCTGGATAGCATTTTGCATAGTGGCTTCTTTCCCATGAAGCTGATCCTCCAAGGATGGGGGACCTGGGTGCCCAAGGACTCTGCAGAACCCTGGCTGAGCCACCCACTCTGCTCCAACAGAAGGCTCCATTTCAGGATGCCTGCTAAGCTCCCTGGACTTGGGATTTGGGAAAAGATGTCCAGTGGGCATCTTTCCATGTTGCTCACAGATTGTTGGTCCCTCTGGCATCAGAATTTGCCCTTTAGCTCAGCTGAGGGTGGTGTCATATCACTCAGAGGCTTGTTTATGTATCCAAGGAACTGCTGGGGGTGGTTCCCAGGAAGGGTTACGGTGGCCAAGGATGAAAATCCAGAGGCCACTGGAGCCTCACCAGGGACCATGGGCCCAGCTCTGCTCCCTCTTTGCAGTGGCTGTGGGCACACCACTTCCCGCACATGGGTGGGCAGTCAGACTCTAGCTGGCTAGCTGGGGTCCCCCGTGACCTTCAGGAATGAGTATGGAGGGTGGAGGGCTCCCCTGGAACCCAGATCCCTGCTCATACCATAAAACAAGGTTATCCACTGCGTGATCTGGGTCCTTTTCTGGGCCTTGATTCTATGATCCTTAGAATCTAGCATTCAGTGACTCTGAGATCTCAGGGATTTTAAACCCTTGACTATTTTGTGTCCCTGAATGCTGCTTTAAAGCCAAGCCTGATTCTCTCCCCAGCCCTGTGGATTTGTTCTTTTCATACAATCCCTTGTGCCCAAGAAGGCTATCCACAGAAAAGGTATTTGCTCTCCCCCTCGCTCTCACACGAGGCCTCATCGAAGGGGAGGACAGACTTTTACAAAGAACTCAGCTTTATAAGAGGTGGGTCTCCTGCAGTGGCCGTGAGCTCTCCTGCTTTATACTTGTCACTAGGTGACGCCTGAACCATTGTCCTCTCTTCTCCTTGTCAATTAGCTCCTGTCTTCAAAGTGACCTAAATCCCACGGCTCATGGTTCCTATGGTTCCAGTGTGGGGAGATGGAGAAAATATTAAGCTCCAGAGCTCAGAGAGGCTGGAGTGGGCCTGGCAGCTGGACCAGCTTGTCCTCCATGAGCAAAGCAGGCAGGGAGGGCGCCGGGTTCTGTCCTTGGAAGGCACATATTTTGAGGCTAGAGGAAAGGGACAGGGGATGGAGGAGTGTGGACCTGGGGAACAGTCAGAGAGGACAGAGAGCAAGGACTGGCGAGGTGTGGCTCTGCAGCAGAACAGAGGAAATGGGGTTGTTTGGTCATTGCTGCCAGATGTGACTTTGTCAGTAAGAATGATGTGGCCACCTCTTTCTGTCCATGTGTCTGGATTCTCCAACAGGACCACGAGGAAATGCTGGTCAGGGAGGCCCATGGTGGCGCCTGAGAATCAAACTGCTGGGTGCCCCTCACTACTTAGCAGCTTAGAGTTCTAGATTATCATTCTAGATGCTACGGTTCCATGGGAAAGAAGGCAAGTGTCTGGCTTGACAGAGAACTACCCAAACTCACAGCTTATCTCTGCTATGCTGGCTAGTGGCCGGTGAACTTGCAGTAGCGCAGTCTTTTGGGAGAGGTCGGGGGGTCTTTCACTCCTTCTGTGTCTATAGCCAGCACTGGGCATTTGTTCTCATGAAAAGACCAGACCCTGTAGCCCCTGCGAGCAGCTTGACCCCCAGAGCTGGCCCGCTGACCTGTGCCCAGGCTGCCACAGGGAGGCCATCATGCATTAGAAGAAGGGGTCAAACAACAGAATTCTGTCTTGGACAGGCCCTGATCTTAGGTTACTTTATTAAGGCCAGAGAGGCCTCTTTTGCTCTACCATCCTGAGCAGCACCAAGAGTACATGGCATCAGACTGGTCATGATGTCCACCAGCCTTTTTTCTTAGAAGTTCTTAAACCAGGTTTGGCTCACCATGGTCTGTGGACATTCCCTAGCTGTGGACCTATCATGAGCTAGGGAGCATTCCAGAAGAAGTTCCACACATGTTTGTGTCTTTCCACAATGCCAGGTTTATTAGAGGGGATCTCCCCAGTAAGCCGATAGAGCCACATGCAGGCTCACACAGAGGGGAACAGAGCGAGTGTCCATCACAAAGCCCTGGTCCCTGGTGGCACCAGCAGAGGAAAGGTGGGCGTCAGTCTCAAGCCAGGTGGCTGCAGTGGTGGCATGTGTCCTGTAGAGTGGAAGTCTGGCAGGGCTCCGAGCGTGACACATGGTACAGCCAAGCTCCAGTGTTGGGTGGTCAGAGATCTGAGTTCTTACAGCCCACCAGGAATGCAGTTCCCATTCACATCAGTGTCTGGATGGAGTCCTTATCCAAGTGTCCAGACTGGGCATTCCAAATTCCTCCCAAGGGTGATCCAGTATACCCCATTGCCTCAGTCCTGACATTGCACATGACATAACTGTCATGACCAACAGTGACTCCATGTTACATTGTCAAAGGTGTCCAGAAAGTCCACTCTGCTCTTGCTCTGCACAGGCTCTGAGCTGTGATTTGTACACCAAAGCCCAAAGCCCTAGGCTAAATGGTACTAATAAGAAGAGAGAATCTTCTGGCAAGGAATAGCTTGGGGCTAAACGTCATATTAATTTGATCACAGTAGGTGTTTGACTTTATCTGTAGCCTGAGCTTATTATGGTCAGTGGCCCCCACAGATCAAGCATGATGACGCCAGCAGTCTCTCCTGATCTTACTGTGGGTTCTGTGATCAGGGCTTTATGAGCTTAGCTTAATCCTTTTAATAACTCCATGAGGTCAGCCTGCGGCTGTCCCTGTCTTACCAGCGAGAGCACTAAAACTAGGAGAAGTAACGCCCAAGTCCACATGTTCAGCCATTGGTAGAGCTGAGGTCAGAGCCCGGACGGCTGGGTTCTGAGGCCAGAATCTGAATTGCTGTGCTTTTCAGCCTCTAAGATCCGAGGTTTTAGAGTCAGATTTGTCAGTTTAAATTCTATGCAATGTTCTCTGGCTGTCTCCAAAGAGGACAGGCGTCCTCTCCTTGAAAGAAAGTGACCCCAAGGTCAGGGAGAACCTTGCTCCTCTCCATTGTTTCCTGGGCTGCCTCTGGTCTCTGTGGGTGAGGAAAAGGGAGCGTGGACTCCAAGACCAGGAGTGACGTAGACTCTTCCCAGAGCCAGGCATGCAGCCCGGGGAAAAGAACACCCCTCCCACGAGTATGGTCTCAGCTATTCTGTGCAGGAAGGGGCATGCTCCCCACACCCAGACGGTCTCCAGATGTTTCTATAGAAGACTTTCTCAGAGAACGTGCAGAGCTGGGCAGTATGGGCTGGGACGGAGATCCCGCCCAGCGTGGGGACCCCCATGGGGTCCCAAGCAATCCCCTTCTGCTGTGCGCCTGCATTTCTTCATCTGCTGTGGGTTGACTGGTGACCCCAAAATGCTGCCTTCAAGTCCTCACCCCCAGCACCAGTGAATGTGATGTTATTTAGAAAGTATATTTGCCAATGTAACCAAGGATCTCAAGATGAGAACATCATGGATTGAGGGTGGGCCTTAAATCCCATGAGAGTGCCCTTTAAAGACACCACAAAGGAGACACACAGAGGGTAGGCCATGTGAAGATGGGCTTGATGACTGGAGTGGTGCAGCCACAAACCAAGGGTATGTTTCCCTCAAGGCACTGCAGCTAAGCCAGCAGTAGAATGCGACCCTAGACCACCGGGGAGGAGGAGGTAAGTGTTTTCCATCTCATAAGTTGTGCACTTTACAGTTTACAAAGCTTCTCCATCCATTATCTACCTAGTCCCAGGTAGTAGGTATTTCCTTATCCAACAAATATCGATCAAGTACCTCCTGCTTAGGGTGGCTGGGATGACTGAATGCGCTTGGGCATAGGAAGGACTCAGAGCCAGGCCAGCAGTGAGTGCTTGTGATGAGGTACAACTGTTATTATTAGCACGAACTTGGCCTTGTACCAGGCAATGGAAACACAAGATGGCTATGGGACCAGCTCTTATGGACCCTACCCATTAATTGTGTAACTGAGTAAAATAACCACAGACTCCATTGCCTGCCATGACACGAAAAGCCAATACTCATGACACAGGAACTGGTGGGAAGGAAAGAGGTTCATTCAAGTGACAGCCACCTGAGAAGATGGGGGGACTCCTGGCCTCAAAAACCCATCTTAACAGCTCACACGCTTTGGTCAGATTATGTAAGGGACTGGGGGGATTCAGGAGAGGGAGAATTTCTAGGGGGAGGGCAGGTGTGCAGTTTCTCTTGAGGAAGAGAAGTTCTTAATCTTTATGGCTGCCTGGGCTTCCACAGCCCTCTTGGCCTTATTGGAGTGTCGAAGCTGTGAGCCTCAGCGTGGTGGGAGAGAGGGGAGAGGACCCAGGGGTTCCTTCTCGCTCTGATGTTAACTCTTGATGTGTGTCAGCTGGAGGCCTGTGATTCTTTGCCAGCGTTAACATTCCTTATTCTGGGAGGGGAACAGGAAGGCAAACTGTAATAAAAACTCAGCCAGAGGTAAAAGCATAGGATTAATTACATACTTTTAATTTGTTACAGAATATATAACTCTGATTACTAGGATGGTAATTTTATGGGTAGTAGCTACGGCCACCAACACAGTGCAGGTTCGCATTTGATTCGGACAGACAGTAATGAAACAAGGAAGCCAAGAACTGGTGGGCCATTACATTTAATCCTAGCTCACACCGGCGGGCGAGAAATACACACAGTGGGAAAACACTTACCTTTCCATTCCAAAGCCACTGATTTATCTGAGTTTCCTAGAATCAAAGTTTTTACCTCACCAGCCTTATTCATCTCTGTTCCCCATCTCCTTCTCTCTGCACAAACTGGCTTCTCCTTCAGCACTCCGCCATCTTGGCTGCTTCTCTTCTGCAATGCTAATTTCAGGAACCGAGAGCAACCAACATTTTATAGTGTAGAAATCCAAACCTTTAAGCCAATATACAAATAAGGAAGTCTCTGATACAAAGCTATAAGGATCCTGCCTGCTTACAGCCTGTTCCCCACACCCAATGCAAATTATAAGTGAGCAAACAGATACATCGTATTTGCAAACTTATTTGACACACAGTAATATTAAATGATAGTTACAGTCAGAGTGACAAACTGGGTTTAGTATTTACTGAGATTAATATAGGTGGCTTTGCATAAATTCTTTTATAGGCTCACTTTATGAGTATATCCTTATTTTGTTTTTTTATTTTTAAGATTTTATTTATTCACTTTTAGAGAGAGAAGAGAGAGGCGAGGGAGGAGCAGGAAGCATCAACTCCCATACGTGCCTTGACCAGGCAAGCCCAGCATATCGAACCTGCGACCTCAGCATTCCAGGTCAGTGTTTTATCCACTGCACCACCACAGGTCAGGCAAGTATATCCTTATTTTAATTCTACAGCTAGTCAGACTAATATCAGTAATATAGCATATTCATTCTCCATTACAGTTGTATAACAGGATCAAAATATAACTGTTTCAACTCATATATATATTTTAAAAAGGTGGTTTCTTTTTTTAAAATGTGATTTCTTTATTAGCTATAACTGAGATGAATAGTCCACACACATTTTAGTGCTTACTCTGTGTCAGGCATAGTTTAGGTATTTTGCCTTGTTTATATTTCACCACACCCTATGAGGCAGGTACTGCTATGATTGCAACTTGACAGATGAAGAAACTGAGGCACGGGGAGGTTAAGTAGCTTACTGGAAGTCACACCGCTAGCAAACAGTGAATCCATACTTCAAACTCAGTAGTCTAGCTCCAGAATCCACCATACTACATTGCCTCTTGTTTATACATAGCAGGATCCCTCGCTGCTATGTGTGTGTGCAGGGTAGGAGGGAGGTCTGATGAGCCAGTTCAGGGGAACTCGGTCTTTTCCTGGTAAGCACTCAGGAGCTCAGAGTGTACCCCCACAGCCCTAACCACCACTACTTCCTCCTCTCCCAGACTGTGCCTGATGGGTGTGTGGAGGAGAGGGAAGATGGGGGGTAGGGTCTTGGATTGAGCCTGCAGAATAATACATAATTTTTAAAATGTGTAACCATTATTGTGAATACTGCCCCAGAGGCAAACTAAGAGAGTCTATGACCTGGTCTTCCTGGTGAAGAAGGCTGCTCTGTAGGAGGGTCTGGCAAGGTAGAGAGGAGACCGCTCCATGTTAAGGTGATTTGAGAGAGGCTGACTAGAAGGTTGGGCCAGACTACCCTCACCCCCTTCCTGCTGCCAAGGTAAGAAACTTGGAGGTGCTGCTCCAAGAGGTCAAAGCAGGGGTCCTGGGACAGCCAATAGCATGAGCTCCAACTCTGAGCCCCATCAGTCCAAAATAGGGAGGTCAGAGATCCCCCAGAGAGGCAAGTCCTGGTTGCCACATGAGATGGCTCAATTGTTTGCCTTTGGTTTCTCAATGCTGAGCCATGTGACTAATTTTAACTGACCCTGCTGATCCATCCCAGATGGCAGGGAACCCCCTCCCCCAACCCCACCCCAAGCTGAAACCATGGCCTCTCCTCAGGGCCAGCTGAAGAGCTGCCAAAATTCTTAAATTCAAAGTCATTCCCGATCTGCATTCCAAACTCATCCATCACCAATCTGCTTCACAAAATTTCTGACCCCACCAAACTGATCTCGGGTTATCCCGACTATTCCATATATATTCTTGCTTCCCTAGCTCTGACTGTCTTCCAAGTCCCTGTTCCAACATGCACTTTTCGAGGATGGTTTCCTAATCATCATAGACCTGGACCAACTGGTGTGGTTGCCCTCCCCCAACCCCTTTCACCTGTCTGTCTCCCCACCTGCCAAACAGGTAACCAGCTGTGATAAATTGACCTGGAGAATGAGGGTCTGAAGAACTTTAACAAATATGGTGCTCTGTGGTGTAGATATTAAGACATGATTTGTATGAGTGTTTTATTCTCACCTCCTCTTTCTCATCTGTCCATGAGATTATAAAACATTTTATTCACACGTATTCCTCTCTCCTCTTGTGTCTGTGGGATATGAAGGGATCCAAGGTCTTTGAATTCCTTTGGGACAGAGCTGGGTCCCTGAATCTCTGTATGGAGCAAAGCCTGGCCCTGAGCTTGCATTGGATGAGGAGTAAATGAAAATCAAACATATGAAGCCACTGTTAAGAACTAACCAGTCCCCAAGATTTGGAGGGTTATTTGTCACAGTAGCTAGTGCTCTTCCCATACACTAAGTATCTGCTTGTCCTCACCCACACCTAGAATATAGAAGTCCTTGATATTTATTCTCTCTTCCCCCATGGCTTCCCACTCCTCCACCTCTGAACACAGACATGAGCCATCACCATGTCCCTGGTTATTTCTCAGAGCTTCTCCACCATCCTGGATATTTCCTTCTCTACCTCCTCTTTCCCTTCCCAGTTCTTAATGTTGGGGTGCTCTCCTGGCTCCTTCTCGGCATCCTGTCCTAGCTGACCTCTGCTACTTCCTCTACACTTACTCAGTCTCTGACCCTGTGCAGTTTGGTAAACTGAGGCTTCTCCAAATTGCCAGGGAAGTTCAAGGTGTTCTACGCCACAGCTCTGAGCTCAGGCCAGCCCTCTGTTGGTAGAATCAGGTCAATGTGTCTGTTCCCAAGGAATCACCCCATGTCTCGCTAATGGGAAGCCTGGGAGAATCTCCTGTGGGCCACATGGGCTTTGAGAAAGAAATTACTCTGTGCTATGGGGATTTTAGACAGAGGAGAGAAAACCCAACTGGCATCTATCTGGTGGGGCCCTTTTCCACTTTGTGTCTCTGTTTCCATGGTCCCCCCCCCTGCCCCGGGGAGCATAGCTGATGGTCTCCTCCTAGGAGGGGCTTTCACTGGCTAAGACCTGGGAAGGGAGGAGGTTTTAGGAAAGGGGTGGCAGTGTGGGTACAGGGAAGGGCTCATAGCTGTCCACGTCAGGAGAGAGGATGCAGGAAGGAGGCTGGGCGGCTGCCCTCCCTGCTCCTCCTGCGAGTTAGGGATCCTCTCTGTGCCCTGCCCACCAGAGGTATCCGCACCTTGTGCCATCCCCATGCCCATACAGCTGCCTTGGACGGTGGAGGAGGCACCCCTCTCTGGTGGCAGGAGCCCTGCGAACATTAGGGTAGGGACTGGAGACAAAGTAGAAGCTAGAGAAACCCGGCCACTTTGAGCTACCTCGCCAGAGGACAGCGCAAGCCTCGTGTGTAACCTTTTGCCTGCTAGACCCATGTCCTGCAAACCCGCCAGATGCTATTGTGCCAAGGGAGACTTGTCCCCTCCCACCTTAGTAATGGTGTCACCATCTGCCCAGTCTCCCAGCCAGAACTTGCCCCTGGCTCCCCTGCAGGGCCTGTTCCCCCCTTCTCTTTGTCCCTCTGCCCTGCCTCCACCCCAGACTCGGGGCCACAGCAGGCTCTAAATGTGTCCCCTACCCCAAACCAGACAAAACATTAGGACAGAGGTTGCCTCTGAGAGGTGGTGGGGTGGGGATTAGCCTGGAAGGGGTATGTAAGAACTTTTTGGGGTGATGCTATGCTCTGTTTCTTGAGAGGGGGTTTGGGTTATGCAGGTGTATGAATTTATCAAAATGCAACAAACTTCACACATGCCTTGCATTGGGTGGAAGTTTGACATCAAAAGAGAAAAATGCCAATATTGAACTCTCATTAAGGACAGGCATGCTGAGGTATTTGGGAGGAAGTGGTCAGACAGACGTCTGCAATTACTTTGAAATGCCACAAAAATAAGAAAGACTGATGGCAGCATGGGGGGATGGGTAGATATGTGATAAAACTAGTAGGTCAGTGGTAGACTTTAGGTGGTGAGTATATGGTGTTCACTCTGAAACTCTTCCAACTTTGCTGCATGTATGAAAATTGGTATAGCAAAATGTTGCAGAGGACTGCCTCCTGCCTCCTGACTTGACCCTCCTCCATTATGTTATTTCCATCTGCACCTAGGGTGGGTTCCAGAACAGCAATCAGCCCGTGGCCCTTCCCTGCTCGAAACCCATCAGTGCTCCTTAACTCCCGTGCCTGCTCCCGACCCCCAGCCTACTGTCCGTGGTTGACCTCAGTTTACTTCTCTGGCTGCATCTTCCCTCACTTTCTCCCTCACTTTTCCACCACAGAAAACACCAAAATGTTCATACTTCTCTGTGGATATCATGCTTTTTCTAACTCCTGTAGCAGAAATTTCTAGTTTACATTCAATTTACCTTATTTCTAAGTAATAGAACTTCCTTTTTTTTCAGTTTTCATTTATTTTTTAAAATGTATTTATTTTTATTGAGGTAACATTGGTTAATAACATTAAATAAGTTTCAAGTATGCAACATTGTAATTCGATATCAGTGTACACTCCACTCTTATTCTCCACCAAAAGTCTTGTATTTGAACCCCTTTACCCATTTTAGCCCTGCCCCTACCCTCTTACCCTCCGGTGACCACCAATCTGTTACCTATCTATGGGTTTGTTTTCATTTTGTTTTGTTTAGAACTTCCCATTTTAATCTGGGGCTACAGCCATATGATGATAAACACTACATTTCCTGGTTTCCCTTGGAGAGAGGTATAGCCATGTTATGTGCAGTGAGAGGAAGTATTGATTACAACTTCCAGATAGGGGACACAACCTTCTTCACTCTTTTTGCCTTCCTGCTGGTGGGAATGATGACATGATAGCTGGAGCTTAAGCAGCTACCTTGGATCAAGAGGTGAAGGCCATGTGTGCAATCTGGCAGAGCACTAAAGTAGACTGAGGCTGGGGTGCTGACATTGTTGTGGATCATACCAGTCCTGGACCACTACCTCCAGACTTCTGTATGAAAGAGAAACAAATATTCTCCCATTGAAGCTATGTTATTTTGGATTTTCTGTCACCCACAACCAAACCTAGTCCTTCCACACCAACTTCCACATCCTTAAATGCTTGGAATATCCTTGCCTCACTTTGCTCCTAATAAACCCTTTTTGATCCTTCAAATTCCTACTCAGGCATTACCTTCTCTGCAACATGTTGCTTGGTGGAATTAATCATTTCTTCCTTTATGATTCCTTTGTACCTTATATCACAGTAAGCAATTATTGAGCACTTAACATGTACTAAGCACCACGCTGAGTCCTGTACATGACACTCCTTATGACGACATTTGAGATAGATAGGTAATTATTTTCAAAGCTGCCATTTTACAGAAAAAAAAAAGAGAGAGAGACAAAAGCCCTGGCAAGTTGTAATACTTTCCCTGGGTCGTAAAAGTAACGTGTGGTAAGCCACACATCTAATCCAAGTGTCTGGCTCCGAAGCCTTTAACTCTATATTCAACAGCCTCTGTGACTGTCCTTATCACGAATTGCTGTTAGCATCTGTTTATAAACCCCTCCCTCCTGTCAGCCCCTAAAGCTCAGGGACTGTGTGGTATTCGCCTTGGTCTCTCCAGAGCCCAACACAGAGCCTGGCAGCAGGTGGGCACGAGTGTTTGTAGAACTGAACAGTCAGTTCTAAGTCCCCTCATCCTGGTTCTGACACAGAAAGTCCCTCCCACAGGTCTTACCTCCCATGGCTCCCTTGTCCCAATGTGTCCCCTGCATCCACTGGGCTTTTGCACACACAGTTTATTTCCTCTGCTCAGGAGACCCTGCAGAACTCTCCACCATACTTTTAGATACAACTGAATGTCCCCTCTGCCAACAGGTCTTCTCCATGTAGACCTCAACTGCCTTCTCACCCTCCCAGAGTCCTTTGCTCACGTCTCTGCTGCTTTCCCTGTCCCTTTGGGTTCTTTCTTCCACTTGAATTTGAGTTCCTTGAGAGCAAGGACCATGGCTTAGTCATCCTTTAATAATTTGGAAAACTGTCCCTGGTCGATGCCATGAATATACAGGGAGAAAAGGACCCCATGCTTGCTGGCTGAAATGCTGGCCAGGTGAGCAAATGAGCGTGGAAGGGGCCAAGCCAGAGATAGATGTTTTTCTCCTCGCTGCCACTAGATGGCAGTAGGGCCTCCCAATTGTCACCCAACAGTCTGTCTATACACCCCCAGGAAGCCAAGACCCTGTACAACTCAGTTCAGTAAAAGAAACATTCAAAGAGCTTACTGACCTGGTCCTTCGCTCGGTGCTACCATAAAAGTGAAAGGGGAAAGAGGAAGAATCCAAAAATTAGAACAGTTCCTATCTGGGAAGCACAAATTGCCTAGGTTCAAATTTCATGCTTGGCATTTCCTCACTGTGTGACCTTGGGCAGGTTACTTAACCTCTCTATGCCTCTTTCTCTTTGTGTGTTAAACGGGACTTACAAAGCTGTTTATTGAAAAGGGCTATTGCAAGGGGCAATGCCCCTGGAGTGTGCTAAGTGCACGTCTGTGGTGTTCACATTTCTGCTTCTGAGGACGCTCTCAGGGTAGCAGTGGGGAGCGCACTCCAAAGCAGAGAAAGATTAGATGGGTGCACCTGTACTGGAGCCCAGAAGGGAAAGAGGGCACACCTGCTGGAAAGAGGGCGAAGTGGGGGGGGGGCAGATTCCCAGAAGGGGAGCTGTTTCTGTGAGATGGGCCAGGAAGGGAGGGAGAGAACATCGGGGTGCTGGGGCTGGGCTCAGGCCAGGTGGCAGGTGTGAGGCGGGCTGGAGAGAGTGGAGGGGAAGGAAGGCAGTGTCCCAGGCTACACCTGTTGACTGAAATATTGGGATCCCTGTGTCCTTGTCAGCCCCCTTCAATAAGCCCCTCTGGGCCTCTGGGGAGAGGAGGAGCCCTGTCACGGAGCTGTATTTTTAGTCCCTGTGCCTCTCCCAGCTGCTATAAGACACCTCTCCCCACCCCCAGCCCTGCCTGGCTGGAGGTTCCCGGAGGACAGCTGGGGAGAAGGGAGACGCGGTCAGTATGGTGGCTGCCAGGGACTGGGAGGATGGGTGGTGGGCTCGAGTGGGGTCTGCCGCAAGCTAGGGGCTCCCACAGCCCTGCTGAGGGCCTCAGACCAGTTCTGCAAGCTCCAGGCCCCAGCCCTGCTCTGAGTCTGGCCTGGCACTGGTCCAGGAGGACAGTCCCTGCCAGGAAGGAGCAACCTGGACAGGGAGGTGTGGGAGGGAGGTACTGTCCGGGCTGGTCTCCAAAGGGAGGAGGAGGAAGGGAAGTGGCCAAGGTTGAGGGGACCCCTGGCTTTGAAGAGCTGATACATTGTCATTCTTCTCATTGTTGGGCCCACTTTGTGATATCTTAAAGCATAATCCCCTGGATTCACTGCAGGGCACTGTTGGATGCACAAGGGCTAGCAATTCCCATGCCACCTGGGCAGTATTTGTCCCTTGAAAGGAAAAAGAGGGGCCTAGTGCACAGCCACCTGGGGACTCAAACCCATATGATGGGAGCTTGAAGCCCCTCACTAGGGAATTCTCTCTGTGTATGCTTGTGATGAGAGGTGAGGGTTACCAGACACTGAAGAGCACAGAACTGGTCTTTTCCCACCAGAGAGGCTCCTGGTTTACTTTGCCAGGGGAGGGCACCCAGTTAAATTCCAGGGGGTGTTTGGTTTGGACAAGGAAAGTGTTGGTGCACCTGTGGCTTCCCTCATGAGAGGGACCTGCTGGCCTTCTATATCCCCAAGGAGCCAGCAGAGCCAGGACAAGGGATTAAGTGTGACAAAAAGGCATATTTTGGTTCAATAGAAAGAAGACTCTTTACAGTTTTAGGTAGTGAGCTCACTGCTCTTGGGAGTATTCAAGCAGATGCTCAATGATGATCTTTAGGAAGAATTGTTGCATTAAGTGGGAAGTTGGACAAGATACCATTGAAGGCCTCTGTCAGTTTCATGATACTATGGCCCTATAATTCTAGACTTCTCTCTCTCTACTTCTCTATGATTCTGGAATCTAGAATCCATGTTTCTAGAGTGATGAAAGTTAAAGGCTTTGGCACTCTACAATTCTAATTCTGGGGTCTCAAGACTCCAGAATTTGCAAACTTGAGGATGGTTTTAAACGTCTCAGATTTTCACATTCAAAGGAGTCTGTGATGATGAAACAGAAAAAGAGAAGGGGGCAGGTCTGTCTTGGTGGGATTTAGTTCTGCCCCACTGGGTGTCAAACTAACCCACCTGTGCATGTGCACATGTGTGAATGTGAGACATGAGCACGTAAGGCTGAGGAAAGTTGTGCACGCAAAGGCAGCATGGCTTTCCTATTTCCTGCACCTCCAGCTTCCCTGCTCTGGCTATTCAAAGGCTGTCCAGGGATAATTATAGCCCCCAAACAGATCTGGAGGCTCCGGGTAGCCATAGCAACCATGAGGTAACGCCTGTTCTGTTGTAGAGATGTGTAAGAACAAACAGATGTCGGTTCCTTCCTATTAGCTTAAATGGTAAAACTTAAAAGGTTCATCGACTTCAAAGCCACAGGTTTCCACGAGTGTGCCAGTTAATGCGGGTGCCTGCCAAGGGGTGACAGCCTCGTATTAAACACTTCAGCATCGGTAATGAGTTGATGGGATTTTAAATACTCAGGTTGTCCCAGACAGTGCAGGGGGCTGGACGTGGGAGGAAAGCTGTGAATTCAAGTTTGGTTTCTAGCTCTGCTGCTTCCAACCTCCAAATCTTGGTCTTCTTAGAGCCTGGTGAGATAATAATCAGCCCTGACACATGGCTGGGTTCGCCCTCCAGCAAGTGCCCCAAAGTAGGGGCTGAAGCTGCTGAGGGTCCAAGCAGAGCCTCTCGGAGTCACTGCTCCTTTTGATCCTGGGTCTGGCACCATGTGGGCCCTCGGTTCCAGGCTGTAGAATGAAAGAACAAAGAAATGGATGAATTAACAAATGAATGAATGAATGAATAAAAGCCCCCCGCAAAATCCCTATGGCATTTTTAGCTACTTGTTTTGCTGCTGCATCTTCCACTGTTAAAGCTGGTTGAGTGCCTGGAGGTCACCTGAATTAAAGACTCATGTGCGACTTCTGAGCACAGTGTCAGGAATGGGCACCTGGTTTGTTAGGAACCGGCTGACTCAGTAAATAGATCAGGCTCATTGAAAGGCTACACAGGGGTCTGTCAGCAAGCGGTGGCTAATGATAATTCTCAAATGGTGATTGAGCAGAGCTTCACACAGGTCGTCATGGAGGACCTTATAGATCTAAGGTTGCAGGGGTGGCCCTAGGCTTGGCTTTCGTACTCAGTGCTGCTCATCATGAAACTGACTCTCTTTGACTCTGCATTTCCTGCTACCTAGTCAAGTCTTGCCTAGTGTCACATTTTGAAGAGGATATCTGATTGACGTAGCTAATGACATTGCCCGTGGGACAGAGCCCTGCCCTTGGCTGTCTCAGGCCAGGTGCCAGTTCTGGTCCAATCAGCTGAGTCAGCCAGTAAGTTGCAGGGAGAACACGACCTGCTTTGCCTGCCCCTCGGCAGGGGCTGGGGCAGGACAGTTACTTCTAGAAACAGCTATGTATGTAGGGAAGTCACAACTGACATGTCTAATGCAGGCCCAGGATGGTCAGCATGTTTGCTTATTCTTTCCTAGCCTCATTGTCCACAGTTGTAAAATGGTATGATGCTCACTTCCTCGCCGGCCACTGTGACGGTTAGATGTCATCCTGCCCAAGGAGGCACTCTCTAAGCTGTGGAATCCTGTGTGCACGGCAGAAAGGGCTTGTGTATACCTTGATCACAACACTAGATAAACGATACTGTAATTTTATTCCTCTTACTATCTCCTCAAGGAGACTGGGAGTTTCTTGAACACAGAGGTGTATTTTGTTTGGTTTTGCTGTCCTCTGCATGTAGCATGGTTTCTGACGCACAGTAGGCACTCTGTAACTATGCATTGGATGAATGGATGGACAGATGAAGGATGAATAAATGAATGGATGAGTTGATAAATAGGTGATGGATGGATGAATGGGTGGATGGATGGATGGATGAACAGACAGATGGATGAATTTAAGAAGGTCAATAATCTTCATTTGCCTTCTTTGCAAGGCCATTCGTCTTTTTATTCAATGAACATTTATCCCATTCAAACCTGTGTGAGGTCCAAGAGATACACAGATGAATAAAACAGAGCGCCCCCCCCACCCCCACTTGAACATCAAAGTAAGGTATTCAGGGGCCCCACTCTCTGGTTTCAAATTACAGCTCTTCCATCAACTAGCTATATGACTGTGGCAAGTTTCCCTAACTTCCCCTACAGTAAATGAGGATAATGTCAGTATCTAGCATGATGAGTTACCAAAAGTAAGTGCTTGGAATAGGGTCTGGTCCAGCAGAGTCTTTTTGAATACTAATGCAGGAGCCTACACAGAAACAAGGAAATATGATGCAGCTAGATGAGCAATACAATAGACCCAGAGACACATAAATAGGAGGAAGCAATTAACTGTGCCTTGCGGGGCTATGTCAAATGTCAAGCAAAACTTTTCAGAAGGAAATATTAGAGCAAGGCCATGAAGCCAGCTTTCTGGGCTGAGTGAGAAAAATTCAGACTCCAAGAGGTTATGGATTTGACTGGATTTACGTAAAACCATCTAGGCTCCTGCCCACCACTTCTGGCTGGGTGAGGGCCATTCTGGCAAAACGGGGAGAAGGTAGACAAGGAGACTGATAAGGGCCAGCCCAGGCCCCTGCTGCCCAAGCTTAGAAGCATGACAGTCCCTCTCAGGATGGCTAACAGCAGAGAGAGTTGGGTTTCAGGCTGCTGGCGTCTGCCTTGGTGGTGCCCTTTCTGTTGGCCGCTGAGAGTCCAGAACGTGGTCCAACCTTCTCCCCACTCTTTCCACACACACAACCACCCCCACCTCCGTGTGGCCTGACTTGTCCTACCTCCTCACAATGGCACCTGCCCTAAAATAGCTTCCATGTGAGGGCTAGGGAAAGGAAAAGATTAGACCCCTGACTGAAGGTGGGGCGGGACGGGGCGGAGAGGGGCAGTGAGCAAGCTGTCAAGTGATTTGTGTCAAGCATCCGGGAAGATATAAAACTCCTTTGGAGCCAGGCAGCCTCAAACCCCAGCTGTCAGGGCCAGGACACCCAGTCAGCCTACACCTGTTCTTTCTGTCTTCTTCAGACTACGCCATGGGGCTCAGCGACGGGGAATGGCAGGCCGTGCTGAATGTCTGGGGGAAGGTGGAGGCTGACATCCCAGGCCACGGGCAAGCAGTCCTCATCAGGTAAAAGGAAGGGATTCCATTGTCCTATCACCTACTTCCCCCGCCTAGATCGAGGGTGTTTGACGGCAAGGTGGACCGTTTGCCCCAGGGTTGACCAGTTGGTTGTATTGGTTGAGTTTGTTAAAACTTCCACTTTGTCCCCCTTCGCCTGTAAGTGTCAGGGATTGGAGTCAGAAAAGGACAGGGACCCATCTCACACCCATGTCAGCAGTTGGGAGGAGCTTGATGATCAAACCCTGAATGCCTAGAGCTCACCAAGAGCTATACAGTCAGGGTTAACGAGGACCCTCACTGATGGATCTCACCCAGCTGCCTCACTTACTGGATGAGGACAGAAAGGACCTCAGAGGGGATGATGTCCCCCAGAGTCATGAGTCCATTGGAGTCTGTAAAGTATCCAGGCTAAGACCTGGCCTTCAAGATGAGACATGTACCTCTAGACCTGGCTTTGCCACTGAGCAGCTGTGTGACCTATGGGAAGGGACACAACCTCCCTGAGCTTCAGTTTCTTCTCCTATACAATGGTGGAAACCCTATTATCTATCTACATTACAGTATCAAAGTGAGAATTAAATAAGATGATGCCAGTAAGGGGCCGGGCACAATCTTGGGCACATATTGAGCTACAGAAGATGTGAATAACTGTTATAGATGAAGCCCAGCCTAGGACCCTTTACAGTATTATCATTAGAAAACAGAAGACAGAGGCCCATTAGTGACTTTTAGCTTTGAGTATGTCTTGAATCCAAGAGGCTCAGAATGGTGTGCTCTTCCAACACATCTTGCCTTTTATAGAATAAACCAAAGGAAAAAAAATCTCCAACTTTTGTATACAGGGGATGGCTGGTGACTTGTAAATAGTATATCACTCCCCATTGCCATCCACCCTCAATAGACTCTCCTCTTCCCCTGGCCCCCTCCTCTGATGTTCGGGGAGAGCTCAGGTTAAATACATCAACATTTCTGCGCCCAGGGGTAAGGGGCTGCAGGGTTGCCACGAGCAAATGGATTATCCTTCGCACTTTAATTTACAGGTGAACTTCTCCTTCTTTCTGAACCAGAACAGGTTGTCCTCTCTACTCAGATGCCCTTTTAGTCTCCCCTGGGTTTCACCTGTTCCAGCTTGAGGAAGGAGAGTCAAGGAAGTTCTCTGTTGACTTTAACTGACATCCTGGGGTATTGCCTTAAGTCTTTCTCCTCCTGTCTCTGTCATCTGGCTGCTGGCACTGCAAGAGGTCCTGTTTGATAGGACAAAAGGCTCACCCCAAAGTAAACATCAATTCTTCAGCCACCAATTTGCTGTGTGACCTTGGGCAAGTCACTACTCCTCTCCGGGTCCTATTTCGCTATTGGTCGAGTGAAGGGATTTTCTACTCTGGTCTCTGAGATCCTTCCTGCGCTCATGGCCTGGCATTCTCCATGTCCATGATCCTCTGTGCTGTTGGAGAGGAGGCAGTGTAGCCGGGGGTGGGGGGAGACCACCGTGTAGAGCAGGAATCTTTCCAAGGTGATTTGGAGGCTGCTGGCCCCAAGTCAGTGACTGGATGTCTTGAAGGAGACTTAGGGTATTGTGTCATCAGGGGAAATTTCTCCCTTCCCAGGGTGGACCAGAGAGTCCTGCCATGGGCCAGGCGCCAGGGACAAGACATCATGTCCTAAGCTGGTGGCCCCTTAAGGCTCCAGAGAGCCTGATGCCCTGTCACATCTTAGGCTGTAGGACATGCAGAGACCATGACAACTGATTCTGCCTTCTCAGTGTTTGGAGTGTGCGGAGGGGGCGGGGAGGATGCTCACTCCAAGGCCTGCCAGTGCCCCTGTGTGACCTGGCCTCTTGGTTCTGTGCAGATAATGATCCTGGAAAGGTCATTTCTCCCATGCCTCTGATTATAATAGAGGGCAATTTGGTTCAGCTGAGTCTGCTAACAAACAGCCCAGGGCTTCACTGCAGGCACGTGATCATGAACTTCTAGGACGAGAAAGCTAGGAGGGCGGCTGGAGAATCTGGTGCCAGGAGGGAGGGGGCTGCCGCGTGGGCTCCAGATCCCTCCCTGCCTTTCCTTCTCCTGCCCAAATTTTGCCTGCTTTTTAAAAAGTTTTTGCGTTTGAAGAAAGAATTTTGAGGTCATGAAAAACTTGAAAATCCCTGCTGGTGGCCAATAATCCTTGTAGTCAAGAAAGGAAACAGGGCCCAAGAGTCTCAGACAGCCAATAGTAGCTATGAGCAGAACCAAAAACTCCAGGTCCCAACAGCTATGCTGCTGCTGCGATGGGGGTGGTGACAAGGATGATGGAGATGATGATGGGGGCGGAAATGCTGAGGAGGAGGAAGAGGAGGAGGAGCAAATATTTAAACAGAACACACAGATCGTCAGGCTCTGTGATAAGTACAGTGTGTCCGTAAAGTCATGGTGCACTTTTGACCAGTCACATGGTCAAAAGTTCACCATGACTTTACGGACACACTGTATTTCACATGTATTAACTCATTTAAGCCTCATAACAACTTTGTGAGGTGAGTATTGTTATTACACGTTTAACAGAGAAGTGAAGTGATTTACCCAAAGCTACACAGCTGGAACTCAAGTGCAGGCAACTTGGACCCCACACGTCTGCTCTCAGCTGCTGTGCGACAGTGCCCCATGACCTCGGTCCTTGGGTTCTGGAGCAGAGAAGGACGTCTGCACTCTGATGGGGCCCTTAGTCTTCCAAGTGGGTACCTGATGGGAGGCAGTTCATTTGGCAGCTGGGAGGTGGCCTCCTTTCTCTCTGACTTGCCTGCAGACCTTGATAAACGAGGCAGGTTGGTGATGGGATTGAGGATAAAAGCACAAGGCATGGGCACGTTCCTAAAACAGGAGAAAAAATGCCTCCGCCCGTTACCTCAGAGAGAGGGGCTTTGTCAGCTCGTTTTGAGGGTGGCTGTTGTCAGGCAAGTCTGTGTATGGCCTTCTGTGGCTGCCCTGGGGACCCTCAGTGGCAGGACTCAAGGCTAAGGGAAGGAAGTGGCTGTGTGGAACCAGAATGTTCCGGTGGGCACTAATTAGGCTAACTCTCCTGTACTGTTTGAAATGAACGTGGGCTTCCTCTGTGGTTGAGTGAGGCTTGGGGCAGAGGATGAGGCTGGGGTCAAGCCTTAGAATGGAGATTGAGACATCAGCTCAATCAACCCTTTTGGTTCAGAGATGGGTGAACCAAGACCCAGAGAGGTTGAGTTGTGCTGTTCACGTCACACAGCACATTAAGGACAGAACTGGGGCCAGAACTCAGCTTCCATAATTCTCAGTCCCATGTTCTTTTCTGCATGTATCTGTGGGACTCCAAAATGTCTGAGGTCCCTGACCCTGACCCTTTTGGGTCCCAGGTCCTTGGCCCCATTCTGCCCCAGACAGTCTCCTTCCAATGTCCTGACATCAGCCTTCGCCCGGCAGTGTCTGGTCTTGCTTCTGTCTGGCAGGATTTCCAGGATCATTGTCACCAGATAATAATAGCCAGGAGCTATGGACCCTTGGGTGAGAGGTGCCAGAGATGAGCTGTCAGTGACACACAGGGCTTGGCCCAGGCCTTGGGGTGAGGTGGTGATACTGAGCACAGCTCTGGACAGCCCTGGGCTTTCTGGTACAGCTGGAGGATGTGTTCCTGGGGGAAGGGAGTGCTCTCTGTCCATGCTATGTGCTGCATGCTTGTGTGTGTATGAGTGTGTGTATCTGTGTGTGCATGAATGTGAATATAGGTGTGCTGGAAGATACTTACGCAAACTGGAGTGTGTTCATGGTTGGGTCTAAGGGTGTCACAGAGCCAGGAAGTTTCAAAAGAGGAACCTTTCCAGGAATGAAGCCATTAGGCAGGAGAAAAGCCTGAGCAGACAGGGTGACTCCTGCAGATATTTCAGGGTGCAACCCAAGGGAGAGAGTGTGTGTTATAGAACCGTCCAATGCTGGGTTTGGGGCTGGGCTCTGCCACCGAATAAATGACCAGGTATGACTCCCTTTAACCAATACCAACCTTTTCACAGCAGAAAAGACTGAGGTCCAAGGCTGGAGCTGTCTGCACGGGTAGAATCCCTCTGTGGCCAGCTCACTGGGTCCCTGGCAGGAGTGAGGAGCTGGTCTTTGGCAGGTAGCGCCCACCTGGGCTCCTCACCATCTGTACTGTGAGGGGTGTGGGAAGCGCAACAAATCAGAGCTTGGGCTCAAAATAAGCGACAGCTTTCTGAGCCCGAGAGCTGCTGTGGGGCAGAACGGCCCTCACCAGCGGTAGTGAGCCTTCTCTAACTGGGAGTACTTAAGCAGCCCATGGATGATCCCTAGGCAGGAGGCTGCAGAGATGTTCCCCAGCATGGACTACATTTTGAGCCACTCAGACCCAATGTCAGTCTGGCTTTTCTGCATACCCGCCCTGTAATATTGAACTAGGATGTCACACCTCCGAGCCTCTGTTCCCTCATCTGTAAAGTGGGAATAGTATGGCCCTAAAGCAAGTGCCTAGCATGGAGCCTGGCATGTGGCGTGTGCTCAACAAATCCAGGATCCATTGGCCCCATGTCCACTCATCCTTGAACTGAGGGGAGGCCGGCACAGTAATGATGAAGAAGAGGAAGATGACAAAAATAATAATAACAAGCATTTATATGGCATTTGTGCATCATTCAGCATATATAATCTCATTTAATTCCTTTTTTTAAAGATTTTTTTCATTATTTAATTCAACTTTACTTTTTTATTAGAAAATTAAATCTAATGTGGTGACATTGATCAATAAGAGTACATAGGTTTTGCCTGACCTGTGGTGGCGCAGTAGATAAAGCGTCGACCTGGGAACACTGAGGTCGCCAGTTCAAAACCCTGCACTGGTCTGGTCAAGGCACATATGGGAGTTGATGCTTCTAGCTCCTCCCCTCCCCCTCTCTCTTTCTCTCACTCTGTGTTTCCTCTCTAAAATAAATAAATAAAAAGAAATTTTAAAAAAATTAAAAAAAAAGAGTACATAGGTTTCAGGTGAACATCTCTATAGCATTTGAACTGTTGACTGTGTTATATGCCCATCACCCAAAGTCAAATCATTTTCCATCACTATTTATTTGTCCCTCTTTATTCCCAAGATTTTATTTTTATTGATTTTACAGAGAGAGAGGGTGGGGCTCGAGAAGTATCAACTCATAGTTGCTTCACTTTAGTTATTCATTGATTGCTTGTTGTATGTGCCTTGACCCATTGAGCCCAGAGTTTCAAACCGATAACCTCAGTGTTCCCAGGTTGATGCTTTATCTACTGCACCACCACAGGCCAGACACGATCTCATTTCATTCTTACAGCCTATCTCTAGGCAAGGACTGGTCATCCCCAGTCCTTAGATGAGGAAGCATAGGCACAGAGAGGTAAAGTGACTTGCCCAAGATCACACAGTTGGGAAAACAAGGGAGTCCACATTTGAACTCAAGTCTGGCCACTACCAGTCCCCACTGCATGTTCCCATGTTTGACTCCAGCCCTCCTTGTGCCCACAGTCTCTTTAAGGGACACCCAGAGACCCTGGAGAAGTTTGAAAAGTTCAAGAACCTGAAGACAGAGGATGAAATGAAAGCCTCTGAGGAGCTGAAGAAGCATGGCACTGTCGTGCTCACGGCCCTGGGGGGCATCCTCAAGAAGAAGGGGCAGCACGAGGCAGAGCTGAAGCCCCTGGCCCAGTCACATGCCACCAAGCACAAGATCCCTGTCAAGTATCTGGAGGTGGGAAGTAGGGCCAGGGACCGGCGGGAGGATGGAAGGAGAGGCCTCAAAGGGATGAGATTTGGGTTCAATTCCCAGCTCAACCACTAACTTGCTGGGTGACCTATGTCACTGCTCTTTGTATTCCAGTCTCCTCACCTGTCACCCACTTTGCCCTTCTCTTTGTCTTCCTCCTGGGGTCATTGAGATTATATATATTTCTCTCCCTGATCAGTATGTCGTTACCAAGGAAGAAGGGGAGAGTGGATATTGGGGGCACAACTTGCATTCTCTCCACAGGTAGGTACTATTATCATACCCACACGACAGATGAGAAAACTGAGGTAAAGCTCTCTTTACCTCAAGTAGCTTGTCCATGGTCACAGAGGTAGTAAATGGCATATCCAGGATTCAAATGATGTTTGTATTCCTAAAGAACCCCAGCTTCTAACCCCTGTGCCACTGGGAGTCTGAGACACACAGAACTCATGTGGCAGGAGCTCAGCCACTGAGGCTCTATTCTGGGTGGAGGGTGGCCAAGAGGTTGGCTTTATTGGTTCTAGCATATTTACATATGAAGAGGCAGAGAGCCTCAGATGTCCTAGGGGAGGAGGGGATGTGGTGACAGGGAGCACTAGGATGCTTGGGGACAAAGGGTCATATGGATAGGTGCATCCTCTGGGGTGACAGTAGCAGGCAGGCATCAGTGAGGCTAAGGAGAATGATCATAGGATTTACCTGGGTCAGTGCATGGAATGCTCACAATTACCCCAAGAGGTTAAGAATTGAGTTCAGTGTCTTTTTTTCCTCTTGCAAAAAGGAAGTTCAGATGTAAGGAGTCCGGAACTGGTATGGGAGCCCTAGGGATACAGGCTCTTTCTATTCTACTGTCCAAAGTTGACTCACAGCCCAAGATGGCTGCTAGAGCTCCAGCCATCCAGTCCATATTCCAGACAGGAAGCAGGAAGAAGAAAGGAAGGCTCTCTTTTAAGGAGTTTAAGGAGTCCCAGAAATCTCTAACAATTTTGTATATAGCTCATTGGCCAGAAGTTAATTATAAGGCCACACCAAACTGCATGGGTAGCTGGGGAATGCAGTCTATTGCTACTACAAATACAATTAGCGTTCTCTTACCAGGGAAAGTGAAAAGGGACATTGCGGTCCCTGCCCTCCCCATCCTCTGTTGGCAGATCCCTGTCCATCGTGCAAGGTTCAGCTCAGAAGCCACCTTCTCTGCACAAGGCAGTCATCTGCTGGCCCGGCCCCCAGCAAAGGCACTTGATCCTCATCTTGTCATGTTGCCTGCCCGGCCGTGTTGTAATTTATTTCTTTATCCAGCTGCTTTCTGGCTGGGACTGGCTCCTCAAGGGCAGACCTGAGCTCTCTGCTATTGCTGAACCCTAGAGGCAGGTGGTGGGCTCACAATATAACTGGAATGACCAATCTCCTCCCTACTGATAAGGAAACTGAGGTAGCCAGGTTAGCACCACCAGCGAGTGGACTAGAACCCAGGTCTCTATAAACAAGTGTAATTTACTGCAGTTAAGACAGAGCCGCAGGAACACCCTTCCACTCACCAAGCACCTCCTTCGTGCTCTTCATAAGAAATTGCTCCTTCTCACCTGGCAATGAGGGGGTGCAGAGGGTGCTGGGTGCTAACAGCAACTCTCTTTTCTCATCTGTCCTGCCCCATCCCACAATTTTCTAGATATAGTGGCTCTGCCATGGACTCAGGAAAGGCTATGTTGGGGGGCTTGGTGGGGTCACTGAAGCCCCCATTTTGCAGATGATGTCACATTGAGTGTGGGTCATTGCAGTGCTGGGCCTGGGACTTGGGTCTCCCAGGGTCAGGAAGGGTAGGGCTTGTTCCACGGCACGCGGAGCCCACTTTATTCATTTACATTCATGACATTAAAGGTGGACTTGACATATGCCCCACATCAAGGCCCAAAGGTAGGTGTTTATGGTTTTTGATCCAAATGGTGTTTCCTGGGTGTTGATAATTATGCTCCTTGAGGGCTCTTCCCGCATGCTGTCTCCCACACGCTTTCGGTTACATGCACCCCTGGGTGCTGCAGGAAAATGGGAGAACCCGACCACGGTGCAGACACTGCTCGGTCCCTGGCTCTGGTGTTTGTTACGCACAATCCCTCGGTGCAAGCCCCAGCTCTGCTGTCCACTTGCCACATGACCTCAGTCTGGCCTCTGTAAACGACCCCACTATATCCGCTGACCAGCATTGAATCTTGATCAACTGTTCAAAAAGTGTGATAGGATTTTACATCTGTGAGACCTTCCAGCCCTAGGGCAGCCCATGCTATAGATTTCCTACCCCCAGGTTCTTGGCAATGAGTGACACTGTGGGTATAAAGACAACTGGTGAGGGTGAGGCCAACATGAGACGTTACTGTCCTGGGGGTGAGCTGCAGGCCTGGTCCCTTTCCCCCTCCTCTCGCTCCTTCCCTCCCAGCAGTGCTTTTGAACCCCAGTGCATGCTCCGTACCCTGCCCCCTGCCAGGGCCATTTAAAGCAATGACTGCACTAAGTCACTAATGCAAAAATTAAATAGATGAAAATGAAATCATTTTCTTCTAGATTTTCAGACTGTAAAATGCTGTATAAAATCACAAACCATGAGCATTTCCTCCCCCCCGCCCCCGTGGCTGTGCCCCAGGCTCTTGCCTGGCTGCATTGGACCCTCGTCCTGAGTACTAGCTGAGGAGGGTAGTGGGTGAGCCAGCCCATCTGGCTATGGGACCCTGGGCACATGGCTTAACCTTTCCTCAACTCTACCAAGATAGGCCTCATTTTCCCTATCTGTTCCTATTAATCTATAAAGACCACTCAGATGTACCTAGTGTATAGTAGGTGCTTGATAAATGGGCCTGGAAGAAAGAGAAGAAGGGACCCAGCCTGATTCCCACATCTGGCTCCTGGCTTGTCCGGGCCTACTGACCTGCGCCTCTCCCCCCTGCCCCTCCCCTGCAGTTCATCTCGGAAGCCATCATCCAGGTTCTGCAGAGCATGCACCCCGGGGACTTTGGCGCTGATGCCCAGGGAGCCATGAAGAAGGCCCTGGAACTGTTCCGGAATGACATCGCTGCCAAGTACAAGGAGCTGGGGTTCCAGGGCTAAGTCCTCAAAAGCCTCCACCCCCACCTGCCTGGGCCTGGCCTCAGGGGTGGCGGGGACTGAGTCTCGTATAGTCCTGTAGAGTTTGTTTCTGAGTATCTGCTTTGCGTATAAGAGGCGGAGGGGCTGGGGAGTGGGGTGGTCAAGGTAGCTTCACACGCCCAGGGCGGGGCTCCCTATGGAGGGTCATCACCTTGGGAGCAGGGAGAAGCGTGGCCCTTAGCTCGCTGTGGCCTGCCGAGTTCGGGTCGTACTTAATTACCCTTTCACCTAAATCCCTGCCTGATTTCTTTCAACCTCCAAACTGACTCACACCTGTACCCTCACCTTGAACCCCAAATCCAAGCTGTAAACTGAGCCCCAGCCACAACAATTCTCTGACCCATCACCCCGCCCCCTGAAGACGGCAGAACGTCCCTTTGCAACGAGAAGGCGGTCTGGGCAGGGTGGCATAGCCATGTCCAGCCCAAGGGTGGCTGGAACAGAAGTGTGCCTTCTCAGCTAATGGAGTGACTCACCTGGTTTTAATAAAAGACTTTGTGCAAACATCACAGTCTCTGCCTGGAGTTTCTTGTCCCCTAAAGCAAGTGAAGGGGCTTCAAGGGGGAAACTGTGGGGAGGCAGATGAGGGAACTAAGTGTGCTGAGAGCCTTGTGGGGAGACGGAGGGGGAGAAGGAAGAGGAGGTGGGGAGGAGGAAGGGAGGAGGCATGGGAGAGCAGGAAGGGAGACAGGAGGGAACGCCATTACTCAGTGGCAGGGCAATGCTGGGCAGGAATGGAGGGGAGAGCTTCATCTGGTGGGGGAAGTGGGCAGGTCAACACACCTTTGTCAAACGGAGTGGTCAGTGCCAGAAGCAGAGGCACAGAACCAGGGGGAGATGGTAAGGTGGTCACAACAACCTAAGTGACATGCCAAGGTCATGAGCTAATAAGTGCCAGAGCTGGGTTCAGACGGTGTCCTGGAAGACAGGGGGGACTCCTGCTAGTGAAACAGCTAGGCGGACAGCCAGTGACAAGGGCTGACCTTCTGGCCACAGAGAAAGGACAAATACAGGGAGTAACTTACAGACACAAGCCAAGAGACAAAATCCATATCTACAAAGGCCAAGAACTTGAGCAGAATGCATAAGAACCACTCTGGGGATCCAGAATAAAACACTGTCATGTGATCATGGCAGCCAGGAAGCAGTCTGGAGCAGTGGCCGTGGTCAGGGGCAGTGGAAAGGGGTCTGGTGGTCTGGGTTTGTCTGGGTGCCCAAGCCGTGAGGGGCTTGAATAACACCCAAGATTCAGGGCACCAAGTCTGGGAAGCCCCAAGTCCATGACTCCATAAATGCCCAGGGGCTCCCTAGACAAGCAACCTAGTGCCCACTGCCCTCGAGTATCCATACTCCGGGGCTCAGGCCCCTAGAATGAGCCCAACGTCACTGCCCCAAACCTCAGACCACATCAAAGTCCACGGCTGCTGAACAGGGCAGAGTTCATCTCTCGAATGTAGACACATCTCTAATCCTAACCGGCTCAATTTTCAGGCTGTGCTGTGGCATGAGACAACATTAACGAGCCTACCTCCTTCCATCTGCGTCTGCGCCAGGCTTTGGGAACTGGATGGTCTCTGACAAGGTGGTTGAGAAGGGGAGAAGAGGACAAGAGGAGAGGCATTTTTTGATCTTGGAGCCTGGAAAAAAAATACCCGTGTCTTTATAGTAATTCAATTGAACGCCCAGGCACTGAGCACTTCTACATGAGATACATGTGCAAGATTTAAAGCGGAGGAAGCTAGTCCCTGGCCTCAAACCATTGACAGTCTAGTCAGGGAGACCCATGTATGTTGGTGATTGAATCAGGACAGAATAAGATCAGGGTTGCTGAGAAATACCAGTCATTTCTCATTTGTTCAGCTCTTATTCAACAAATCATGGTTGATCACAGCAAGTTAAAAAAAAAAAAAAAGCAGCCCTGGCTGGATAGCTCGGTTGGTTAGAGCATCGTCCTGAAGCACAGAGGTTGCAGGTTTGGTCCCTGGTCGGGGCACGTACAGGAGCAGCTCAATGTTCCTGTATCTCCACCCCCCTTCCTCTCTCGCTGAAATCAAGAAATAAAAGTTATTTTTAAAAAATCAGTTTATACCTTCAGTGTGCTCCCAAGATTCAGCCACCTTGACCACCCCACTCCCCAGCCCCTCCGCCTCTCCCACCCACCTCTCATACATAAAGCAGACACTCAGAAACAAACTCTACAGGACTATATGAGAATCAGTCTCCTCCACGCCCTGAGGCTAGCTGCAAAAAGTCATGGTTTTTGTTTTAAATAAGTCAACTGAACTTTGTTCTTTCCAACTGAATTTTTGTCTGGAATCCTCCTTGTGGCTGGTGGAAGAGACTTAATCTCGACCTTCTGGAGGGTTTTCCCCAGTTCCAAATTTCCTTGGGGTTTTGGCTAATTCCAAGGAGCTCCCATGTGCCAATTTGTGGAGAGTGTGGGTGGGCAGGTGGCAATCTGCTTGTTGCTGTCATCTGTTCCCAGTGACGTCCTCGTCCTCGGAGTGCTGTGCGGAACCTGGTCCTCATTATTCATTGTCACCGTCAGGCATTTGAGAAACTCTGAGATTACCCCCGGCTGCTTCTGCCTGAGGCCACTTCTTCTCAGGGACTCCCCTGCCGCACAAAAGACAGGAGGCACTGGTTTCCTCTGTGTTCAGACCCCACGGACCTGTCTGAGCTGTTACGGTCCCCTGCGGGGCTTGGCAGGGCTGCCCTCCCCTGTGATGGTATGAGCTGTGCACTCCACATGGGGTCCCAGCCGAGGGAGCTACTAAGGGCTGGATCCTGTCTGGGCCCCAGTTGCCAAGCAGCATGTTGGGAAGGGGAGCCTTTTCCTAGCTCACTCAGGGTGCTCTCTGAGCTAGCGATGGCCTTGAACAGGAAAAATCCACACTCTCTGGGAACCACCACTGAGCGCCATCTCACTGTGTCTTCTTCAACTCTCCCGACAGTTCAGAAAATCATTTCCCAGCCGGCCAAGCAGGACCGCCTCGTGGTTTTCTCCAAGTCTTCTGCACGTTTCCTTTTGGTCCTCTCAGGACCTGAGCTTTTTGAATCTGCAGATCCAGGCAAGGGACATGTTTCTCTAGCTTTCAGCAGTCACAGGCTTTGTTGAGTCTGGGCCTAGAAGTGCTCACTGTGTGAAAAGCAAAGTGCCGAGGAGGGAAGGAAACCCCAGGGACAACACAAGCTAATGTGTTCAGATGATGATCCCAATGTGGCTTCTACTCTGCATTGATTTTCCAAGTATTTGTTGAGCAAATGCTATGTGCCAGGCCCAGGTTGGGAACAGGATCCTGGGGGGTCAGGGGAGACAGGGCCCATCACAGCGCATCATGCAGACGGTGGTGCATTAGTCAGGATTCTCCAGAGAAACAGGCCTTACCGGATTTATATACATATATCATACAGTTTATAAATATATATGAAATATTACATTTGAAGAGGTATTACATATAATATATAATAATATATCATATATAACATATATAAAATATATGACTGCATAATATATGGTTTATATACAAATATATAAAATATATAATAAGAATATATGGCCCTGGCTGGTTTGCTCAGTGGATTGAGCATCAGCCTGGCGCACGGACATACCCAGGTTTGATCCCCAGTTGGGGCACACAGGAGAAGTGACCAACTGCTTCTCTTTCCCTCTTCTTCTCCTCCCACAGCTGGTGGTGGCTTGATTAGTTTGACCATTGACCCCAGACAGGGGTTGCCGGGTGGATCCTGGTCAGGTGCATGTGGGAGTCTATCGCTCTCTTTCGCCTCCTCTCACTAAAAAAAAGAAGAAGAAGAAGAAGAAGGAGGAGGAGGAGGAGGAGGAGGAGGAGGAGGAGGAGGAGAAGAAGAAGAAGAAGAAGAAGAAGAAGAAGAAGAAGAAGAAGAAGAAGAAGAAGAAGAAAGAATAGATATCATCTGTAATTTGTATATAAAGTTGTATGAAATCTCTCTCGGAGGTCACCTTCCCTGCATTGGTGCTGTCTCCTGCTGGATTTCCCCTAAGCTGTGTGTGGTCTGACTGATGCTGTCCCTCACCACTCTCTCCTGTTTTTCCTCCTCTTTGTTATTTTGTATTGAGTGAGGACAGCCCTTGTTTTCTCGCTTGCTCAATTGTCCATTTCTGAAGTTTGTAAAAATTTTTTTTACCCAGAACTATTGTGCTATTAAAAGTGGAGAGTATTTCACAATTACTCGTCTCTTGTACTCTACAAAATGGGACTCTTTATCACAGTTGATAATTGTAAATTTGGTGGGGCTTTCTTTTCCCCTATTTGGGTTTTGTTTCTTCCCCATCAGAGAGGGCAAGGGTCCCCTCTGTTTTGCTCAGCATTGTGAACGATGAGCCCCTAGCCTCATGCTCAGTTGGTGTCGGCACCAGTGGAGCCTGGCTCTGAATATCTTCTCCCAGAACTTGAGCTGTGTGTGCATGTGTGCACGTGTGTGCATGTGTGTGTGTGTGTGTGTGTGTGAGTGATGTCTCCGTAAAGATGCTGTGTATGTGTGGCTTTTGGGCGCGGCCAGCCTGAGAAGTCAGAGAGGGCAAGAACAGTCTGGGGGTGCACAGGCAGTATAGTGTGGAGAGCTGTGTGTGTGACAAGTCACTTGAGCGCTTGACTTGGCAGGCCTTTAGCTAAGCAGACCAGAGGTCTCATGTGACAACAACAAAAAAAGAAAAAGATGGCACAGGCTTCATGAAGTACACCATAAACACACACCCATTTGTCATATTATTGATAATTTAAATTATATCTCATTTTATATTTCACAGGGTTCTCTCTCTCAATTGTTTGCTCTCTCTCTGTTCATTTAGTATCCCAAACAAGTGAAACATACATCATTTAAAAAAAAAGCCACAAAACCTTCCCTTATTGACCCACATCAATTCTGTGGCCTTTGTCCAACCACAGATTACCCATGAATACAAACATCCTTCCCAGGCTATCATTTTGCACAGAAATAAAAACAAAATACTGAACTTGTGTTAATGCATTTAGAAGAGTAGGGTCTTTAATGAAATTATTTCTACTCATCGAAGGATGCTGTTTCCTTACAGGAAACAAACTCATTGACAGAGGCATAAACTTCTCATGTTCGGCCAGTGGCCTTTCCCCATGGCAGTGAATGTAGTTTCCAAATACCTTATCAAAAGCTTACATGCAATTTATCAGATTCAAATGCTCAGAGGGTAGGTGGGTCTCACCTCACCACATGCTTCAGAGAGGGGGTGATTTTGTGGGCCTAGTGAATTATGAAACTGGGTTATTTGGAGCCTCCATTTTGAGCACTGGGGACCCCAGGGTCTTCGGACAAACGTAGGGAGTGCGGGAGAGGGGGGATTGGGCAGAGCAGGTGTTCCAGCTTCCAGCAGATCAGTGGTAACTTTAGCCCATGTGTCTGTTGGGTTCTGCATGATATTTGCTCTGAAATAAGCTGAATGGGGCTATTCTGCTGGGACCGTGTGTTACAACCGCTAGCTTAGATTGGTGGCTCTCAGCAGGTCTAATATTGCCCCCTGTGGGGGCGCGTTGGATAGTGGTGTTTTGTGAGGGGTAGGAGAGGAAGAGATGCTGGGTGTTCTAACACATGCAGAGAAAAACACATAATGAAGATTCATCCCATGTTCTAGACCTTAACTCTAGAACTTATAAATTTTATTTATACACACAATATCTTTAAACTATTTAAAAATACATTGAATTATGGGGAAAACAGAATTTATTGGGAAATTTACCAAGACTTGTTCACCATTTTAGAAAATGGCACCAACCCCCTGCCCCGCAAGGCAGTGCCACCATGGAATTTCGGTGGCTGTAGCAGTCACGATGGTGTCTTCTCCTTTCAGGCACATGGTAGGAGGGCATTCCTCTGAACCCTGTGACGTTTGGTGCAGCTGTGTAGCTTATATGGGCTGATGAAATGTGAGTGGATGTGTGTAACTTCTAGCGGAAGTCTTAGTAGCCAGTGAACACTCTCCATACCCCTCCCGTCACAGCGACTGTAACCCTGTGTGTCTAGATGGTGCCTTTGTGATCTGACTGGGTCTCCTTAGGAAGAGCAGAGGTCCTGCCCACCACTCTGAACATGAAACAACATGAAACGTGGGTGAGAAATACACTGTGGAGGAGTGAGATGCTTGAGGTGTTTGTTATTGCAGCAAAACCCCACCTATCACAACTATGTGGTCACTGACCCAACACACAGGCGCAAGCCTCTAACTGCTTCCTATCCCCTCTAGTACCAGCATGCCAGAGCACTTAAATATTGAAAAACACTGTATTTTATTATTTTAAAAAAACCTTTATCTAGCCTGACCTGTGGTGGCGCAGTGGATAAAGCGTCGACCTGGGAACACTGAGGTCGCCAGTTCAAAACCCTGCACTGGTCTGGTCAAGGCACATATGGGAGTTGATGCTTCTAGCTCCTCCCCCCTTTCTCTCTCTCTCTCTCTCTGTCTCTCTCTCTCACTCTGTGTCTCCTCTCTAAAATGAATAAATAAAAATAAATTTTAAAAAATGTTAAAAAGAAAACCTTTATCTTTATATATTTTATAGTTAGGATATGATATTGAACTTTTAAAGTCATGGATGTGAGTAGGTTATAGTATCAATGAGCTTCATTTCAGGAGAGTGAAAGGGTGTTACCAAATATTTGTTACAAAGAAGAGAGTGTTAAAAAAAAGAAGATGTTGTCTAGTGTTGTTGATAATGACTGCTTCAGGGTCTTCTGCTTTGGTGCCAGCTCCTATTCTGGTATTCAAACAAGACAGGGGTTGGGCTGTAAGGTGCAGAGAAAAATAGTAATGAAAGTCACATGATAGATGATAGTTAAACTTCAGAAAATACACGGCTGGTTCTAAGCTAGATTTTTACCAACAGGATTCTGTAACTGCACCAGGAAAAGTCACTACGTGGAAGAGAAACCTGTGTCCAAGCACAGAGCGACCTCCTGCTAACAGGACGCGGAATGTACAACCCTGATACACGAGGACTCATGTGGATCAGGGTCAGAGCAATGTCACGCTTGAATAGGGCAGTTCAACCACCAAAGTCATTGAGGAAAAATTCCATTCTTGAGATCCTGGAAGGACTTTAAAAGAGCCTTCGATATGTAGGCCACATTACTACTTATTGGATAGTCTTCCCTGTCTTCTCTGCTGCCCACAGGCCTCAGGGCTGCTGGAGCCCCTCTCTTCTTAAAGTTCTTGTTCAATGCAACCATTCTCACTCTTCTTCTCCATCACCCATGAGGTTATTATTTACATCAAATTAGCTTCTCTCCCAGCAATTAAAAAATGGCCTTCTTCAACCCCAGTGTCCATCAAAAGATGAATGGATAAAGATGTGGTATGTATACTGCTCACAAAAATTAGGGGATATTTCAAAATGAATATAAAGCAATAAAATAATAAGCATTTGATTTTTTTTTATTAAACAAGAACATCAGGAAAGCAAATGAAAAGTCAAAGAAAGTTGTTTGATTATGCAAAGGAGATGGAAAACCAACTTTTATTTCATTGGTGAAAATGCACTATCCAAAAGGCTGAGAGTACTGGAGTCTCTGCATGTTCCCTGATCCCCTAATTTTTGTGAGCAGTGTATATACACAATGGAATAGCACTCAGACATAAAAAAATAAAATCTTACCATTTGTAAAAGCATGGATGCATAATATGTTAAATGAAATAAGTCAGAGAAAGACTAGTACCATATGATTTCACTCATACGTGGAATCGAAAAAACAAAATAAATGAGCAAACAAAACAAAAACAAACTCAGATATAGAGAACAGACTGGTGTTCGCCACATGGCTGGGTGAAAATGTGAAGGGATTGAGAAGTATAGATTGGTAGTTACAAGATGGTCCCAGTGATGTAAAGTACACACAGGGAATATAGCTAATAAGAGTGCAATAACTATGTATGTTGCCCAGTGGGTACTGAACTTATTGAGGGGATGACTTCGTAAGTTCTATAAATGCCCAATTGCTATGCTGTACACCTGAAACTAATATAATATTGAATGTTAATTATAATTTAAAGATTAAAAAAGTTCATTGCCTTCTACTTTAGGACAATGAGAATAAAGGCAAAAAGTGAACAAATAATCAAAAGATGGTCATGGTCCAGGTCTAGGAGAGGGACATCCTGTAAATGTCCCACATTCATACTTTGTGTACCATCACAATGGGTTAGAGTTCTAAAAATGGAACTGGTTGCCTGGGGAGAAGTGAGCTCCCCATCACCAGACACAACAAAGAATGGGCTCATGACCACCGGCTGGGACCAGTCAACTTACTCAGCAATATGAATCAAATGCCTCTGTGGCAGGCACAGTTAGTCAAGGAGAAACAAAAAGATGAATGGACAAAACCCTAAGCTTTAGGCAATTTGTGATCCAGGGGGAGGGGAGCGGGGGCGTGTGCAGGGCGCAGGGACAGGCAGAGAGGGGCATCAGGGAACACTGGATCTTGAAGGCTGGGCAGGAGTCAGTAGCCACGTGGTTGTGGTCTTGATACCTTTTCAGGGCAGGCTGATGCTTCCTTGCCCAGTGACCTGTGTCCTGTAGCCAGTTTTGCCTTCATTCTGCGGGCACCCTGAGGTAGCGCTGATGACATTTGATGACATTCCCCAGGCAAGACCCACTAATCTGCCAGTTGAAGACAAGTGACCAAATCCCCTGCTAAGTGTCTGCATGCTGTGCTGGCGAGGATCCTAAACTATTGGCGATGTTCCAAAGGCTACTGGGTTGCCCAGATCCGGGTCACTCATATCTCACCTCTCACCTTACTGGGGAGTGTCAGTGAGAGGCCATAAAGGGACTCACTGGAGCAGAGGTGAACGACTCCAGGGGACCTGAGGTCACTGCCAGTTGATGGAAACTCTTGGATTCTTTTACATAGCTGCTTCTCTAAAAACAAAACAAACTACCTAAGTAGTCCTACTACATTTAATTCTCCACTTACCATTCTGATTTTTATTGCTGCATAATAAATCACTCCAAATGTAATGGTAAAACATAATAGTTCAATATTTCATCATTGCGTTACATGTTTCTTGGGGTTGATAGTGCTCAATGAGGGGGTTCTGGCTCAGGGTCACTCACATGGCTGTAGGTCTGCCTCTCTATAACTCACCTTCCCCTCAAGATCAGAAAGTGGCTGCCACAGCTCCCAGCATCACATATTCACCCAACATCCAAAAGCAGAAAAAGGCAAGTCTCTGCTTCATGTCCCCTTTTGAAAGCAAGGAAGAACTTCTTAGAAACCTCCTTCTCTCTACATGACAGATACCCTCTCAGCCCCCATCATCCAGGACTTGGTCACATGTCCATGTCTATGCCAATCATGGGCAAGACCACCATGATGGGTTGAGAACAATTGAAACTCACCTCTGGGGTTAAGGCTGGAGTTGTCTTCCTTGAACATCATTGGGGTTGAACCCCCAAACCCACATGGACTCTTGAGGCAAGGAAGCTGGGACAGAGCTGAAGGGAGGGTTGTTGGGCAGGGAATCCACAGTGCTGACCATGAGGATTAAACAAGTAAGCACTTAGCTCAGCGCTGGGATGTGGGGACTCCAAGTGAGGGTGTACTGTCACACTTGGACAGACACAACCCTTAGTCGTCATCAACTCAGACTCTTAAGCCAGCCTTGATTCTTTCCAGGGTATGATTTTGGGCAAGTTATTACACCATTCCGTGCCTCAGTTTCCTCATCTGTGGAATAAAAATAATAACTTCTTATTATTTTCCCCAAAAGGATCTTCATGAGGATCAAATGAATTAGCATACATCAAGCCCCTGGGGACAGCTCCTGGCGCTTCTGCTTGTCTGCACATCAGTCATAATGTGCGAGTGTGGGGAGCAGCCTCACTGGTGGATGGCAGCAGGAACTGAAGCCCTGTTCCTTGAATGTATATCTATCCCCTAGTGAGAGGGTCCCAGGCTTCAGTGTCTCACTGAGGAAGCGGGGAGAAGGAAACCCTGCCCTTTGCTGAGAAAGGGTTCCCAGACCTTGTGGGAAGAACCTGTGTGTGGCTGGGTCACCTCTGTCCTTGTCCACAGAGCACTGATGGCCAAAAAGGGGGTGAAGCAAAGGAGGCAATGAAACAGGCCTGAGTAAGACTTGGGTCTGGGTCTGCAGACACAAGGAAGCAGAACGTGAGAAAGACCCCTGCACTTGGAAGCCCTGGGACCCCTCGTCCCAATGACTTCTCAAAATATCTCATACCACAGGGTCTGAACATCAACGTCCGGGGTGCCCTTAGGGGTCCCTTAGCTCAGACGTGGTTTAACAGATGAGAAAACAGAAGCTCAGAAAAGACAAACCTCTTACTAGAGGGCTCTGTCCTGGGGAAGTCACCTGTGCCCTCTGTCTTCCTCTCTCCTCCATCTGTGTTCTCTGTCTCACTATTTCTTTCTCTGTGTCTTTATCCTCTCTCTCTTTAAAGCCTTTCTATTTTTCTGTCTCTCTGCCTCATTATATTTTACTGTATCTCTCTTTTCATTGCTGTCTTTATCTATGTCTGTTTCTACCTCTGTCTCTGTCTCTGTTCTCTCTCATCCTGTCCCTGTGTCTCTGCAAGCCAGGAGCAGTTTCTGTCCCTCCTTCTGTCCCCATCTCCAATCCCATAACTCTTCCATGACTTTGTAAACAGCTTTAAAAAAATAGATCACAAATAGTGGGGATGAGAACGGGTGGTAATCATGGGGTCCAGTGAGGTCAGGGGCTCAGAGTGGAGTCCAGCCATGCCCCCCCCCTCTGATTTCACAGGCCTGAGGAGGCTTGTGAGGGAGCCAGCCCAGCCTCAGACATAGGAGGGTCAACTTGCATGACCTTTGGCTCCTTGGTCATGATTCCAAAATTCCAAGATGAGTGGTGTGACTGCCCACAGTCCCGGTAAAAATAGCCTGGGAGACGTGGCTGGCCTCCTGGATGTCTGGCTGCCCAGGACCTCTGGAATGACACAGAGTCCTGCACTTCCACCATGCAGAGCAAGAACTTGCAGTCCAGAGTGAGCAAGGTCATAGAATCCAACGTCCTAGAGCAGGTGGGCTGCAGGACGAGCCATTATCCTGGCCTCTGACCCCCAGTTTGCCCCTTCACAGCACCATGGACCTCCTTAGCGATCCCCCGGCTGGGCCAGGTATAGAGAAACTTCACCCCAGGCCTCACCTCTCTGGGCCATAACAGCCCTATTTTTTCCTGCACTTCCCCATGAACTCCTTGAGGCAGAGGAGGGGTGAAATTGGGCTCTGCCCAGTACTTCACTCACCAGGCGTAATAACAATAACTGCTCACATTCATCAAGCACTCACCATGTGCTGGACATTGGACACGTGTTAACTAATTTAATCTTCGCAGTAGCCCCAAAAGGCAGGGGCTATGTTTTTTATACTCGTTTTATAGATGAAAAGACTGAGGCTCAAAGAGGTTAACAGACTTGCCCACAGTCCAGAGCCCTAAAATTGGTGATGCTGGTATTCCAGCCCAGACTGTCGGGCTCTAAATGAATTAGTGGACAAAGAAGAGAATCAGGTTCTGGTGCTCGGGCTAGCAAGCAGCTGTTGACATCATTTGAGTTGGGCCACCAAGACTCAGGGAGTCCTCCTTACCACACCAGCAGGTTAGACCCACAACTACACCTTCAGAAGAGCAATTTTACGGGGCCACGGAGCTGGGAGCCCAGCCACACAGCCACACTTCCAGCCTGCCTCTCTGCAGCAGAGTGACCTTGGGGAAGTCCCATTCCCTCTATAAGCCTCAGCTTCCCCACCCATCAAAGGGGAAAGTTTCCCATGTGTCTGCAGTTTGTTTAGTCAATGGTTCCTAAGGGGTTTATGGATGGATTGCACTGAGGTCCACAGCCGAGAACAGCCAGGAAGAGCATATTCTAAAATTTGATTTCTTTTGAACAACACATGGAAATCATTAACAACAACAACAACAACAAAAGAACACAAAAGCATTGCAAGAGGACTGGAGGTTCTTCTGTTCACCCAAAGGGGGTTTGCCAGTAGGGGGTGAGCATTGCCTCCCAATAAAAGGGTGGCCCCGAGGACGTGGGGGCACAGCTGCCTGCCCTTGGATGCTGGCCCAAGAAGTCCTGACACAACCAACCCGGGATTGGTGATAATTATGCCCTGGGAGGAGAGCTTCCACCAGACAGGGACAGGTGTGGGGGAAGAGGAGGCGACACAGGGACAGCTGGCTCCAGGCTGAGGCTGAGTCATCCTATGGGGGTCAGGGTCGGGGAGCAGGAGGGGAGAGGGCTGTTTCCAGAGGGGGAGGCAGGGTCAGGAAGTCAGGAGGTGTGACTGGACCAACCAGGAAGAAGGGCAGAGAGCCCGGGGCTGCTGCCTTGAGGGCATATTTAGCCACCCCTGTCACAGCTGCCTGTCCCCACCACCTTCTCCCACCTGCCCCCACCACCTGCACCCATCTGCCCCCACCACCTGCCCCCCACCTGCACCCACAGCCTACCCTACCCATTTCCTTTCCTCCCAGTGATCCTGGTATCTGGCAACTGGACCCACAGACTCCCCCAGAGCCCTCCTCACCCACACACTTCTCTACCCTCTCAGTCCTCCTCCCACCCCTAAATAGCCCCTGGCCCCAGGCCCCCGATGCTATCAGGCAACACTGCTTTCCAGGTCTAAGAGGGTGACCTGGGGTGTCTGGATCCAGACAGACATAAGCCAAATTTGTCTACCACTTCAGAGCTGAGTGACCTTGGGCCAGTTACTTGACCACTCTGAGCTGCAGTTCTCTCACCTTTACAATAGAAAGAACACCATCTTTCTGCAAAAGGTGGTTGGTTATAAGCTTCAAAAGGAGGTACCACATTTCATGGGAGCCCACTTATAGAAATGTCCAGAAAAAGCAGATTCATAGACACAGAAGGTAGATCAGTGGTTGCCCAGGGCAGCGTGGAGAGGGCTGGGAAGTGGTTGCTAGCGGGGACAGGGCTTCTTTCGAGGTGATAGTTCTGAAATGGATCGTGGTTACGGTTGCCCAACTCTGAATATACTAAAACCACTAAATTGTGCACTTTAAATGTGATCGTTTTTAGAGATAGAAAAATGCTGGGAATAAAATAAAAACTTCCCTGGTGGATGGCTGGCTGGTAAATGTGGGTGCCCGAGGCTTACAGCATGGATCCTGGGGCTGCTGGGCCACCTGGCATGTCTTGGGCATGGGCTGGGTTTCTTGTCCAGAGCATGAGTCATTTTACAGAGGGTTTAGATAGTCTCACCACGAAGGTCAGATGTGATTACCTTGCAAGAAAAGGAGGGAGGGTCCATCCTCTACCCTCAGAAGGAGCCACCAGCACCAGGGTGACATGGAGCAAAGACCCGGGACCCAGCAGCCACTGCCAGTTTAACTCCCAGCTTGCCACTCACTGGCTCTGCAGCCTCAGGGAGGTTAATTAACCTCTCTGGCCATAGTTTCCTCTTCTGAAGAAATGAGGTGATGAAACACACAGTCCTGACCTCGCAGGACTTTGTTGGACTTTGAGGAATCTACATGGAACAGGGCTTAGTGCGTCCTGAGTGTTTGGGAAACAACAGCTCTTTCTATTGTCTGGTGGAGAAGTGGGCGGGGACATTAGTGAGGCCAGGAGACACCAAATCCAGCCCTGCTGCTGCCCCCAGTGAAGCATCCTCCTTTGCTGGAGCATCGGGCTTTGCCCAGCTCGGCCCCTTACTCTCTCCTCTGCCTACTTTCTCAGCAGTCCTGAGTCCTGAACATGACAGATCTGGGACAAGAGACTCTTTTCTCCTGACAGGTCTTCAGTTGTTCGCCTGTCCAATGAGGGAACTGGACCAAAGAAGACTAAGGTCCACATTTCTCATGGCCTTCGCCTGCTCTTTGGCCACGCATGTCCCCTGAGCACCCACCCACGGCCCGAGGATTTCTCCATGCCATGTCCAAGGCTCTGTGTCTTCATTTTACCATGGTCTGCCTTCTCACCAGTCAGAGGCAGGAGCCCACCTTCCTGCTGTCTTCCACCGTCAGGCCTGGTGGGGTGGAGGGTGGGCTAATTGAACATCTGCCTTGACTGAGGTCCCAACCCACATTCACCTTGATCTGCATGCATGCCATTGGGAAAATCCTGGTCCCAGGGCGCAGCTTCCCCCACTATAAAACAAGTCTAATGCTCCCTGTGTCCTCTTTGTCTTCCAGGAGAAGACAGCAATGAACCCTAGTGTCTAGGGTTTGGGGAATCTTAAGTGGCACTGAGTTAAACCCCAAATCTAGCACTCGAAGGTTCTTACCACACTCAGGATGTACTTGCATATCTATGGAGTGACAGGGAGCTCACTACCCATCCCTGAAACCTATTCTGTCTGTTTGCTTGAAAACAATAACTGCACTTAACAGGTGTCACACAAAGTGGCAAGTCCTAAAGTCTCAACAATGAATAGGAATAAGGTGACACAGAGGTAAGAACTGCGCTCAGCTTTGAACCCTGACAATTTCCACATCTTATTAGCTCTGTGTGGCCCCTGAGAGAGTCTTAACCTCATGCTTTCATCTGTAAATGGCACCTTGCAAGGTTCTTGGAAAGACAACAGGTAAACTGAAGATCCTGGGGCATGTGAGCATTCACCTTACACCAGGCTTGTTCATTCCTGGAGAACAGGTTTTCAGATAAACTTTTCAGAGGCTAGGAGAGGCTGAGGAACTTGCTTGAGTCCATACAGTGAGTATAATAGGTAAAGCCCTACCTGGACCCAGGCTGCCTGTGCCTGGTCCCTTGGGTCCCACATCTCTCCCAAGGGGCCCTGCTCTGCAGGGTCTAGTTCTCTTCCTATGACAATGTGGACAGGGGTGCTCCTTGCTCCCAAAAAGGCCACAGATCCCCCTTTTTTGTTGTTGTTTTACAGGGACAGAGAGAGAGTCAGAGAGAGGAATAGATAGGGACAGACAGACAGGAACGGAGAGAGGTGAGAAGCATTAATCATTAGTTTTTCATCGCCGTTGCGACCCTTAGTTGTTCATTGATTGCTTTCTCACATGTGCCTTGACCACGGGCCTTTAGCAGACCGAGCAACCCCTTGATGGAGCCAGTGACTTTGGGCTCAAGCTGGCGAGCTTTTGCTCAAGCCAGGTGGGCCCATGCTCAAGCTGGCAAGCTCGGGGTCTCTAACCTGGGTCCTCCACATCCCAGTCCAACGCTCTATCCACTGCGCCACCACCTGGTCTGGCCCACAGACCCCTTTAGCCTCCTTTTCTTAGAGGGTAAAAGGGGCTGGTGGTTTTCCATTATTATTTTTAGCTCTGTCCCCACCACATTGTTTCGGATCCAGAGAACAGAGCTTGTGAGGTCTGTGTTGTGCCCAGCCAGCATCCTGGACTGTGTAACCTTAGCAGTTTGGCTAAGGAGCACGGTGATGACAAGCAGACTAGAATCTGAGCTCTCTGACCCCATCCCACCCCCACAGGGACTCGGGTCCACTGTGAGTGACTAAACAGAAGCTGCCTTCTCTCTCCTGTCTCAGCCAGCTGGCATCCACAGGTAAGGGACCAGGCAGTCCTTCCAGCAGGTGGACAAGAGAAGCTGGCTCTGGGCCTTGAGTTCTGGCATTCCCAGCCCTGCCGCCCATGTCCACACAGCTCCAGGGTCAGCCCTTGTAGAACCATGTGGCCTTCTGGAGAGACCCTTTCCCTGGGCCCGGTGAGTTGGCGATGGGGAACTGAGATGGGACAGGAGCCACCCAGGTGCTGTAGAGTAGCAGGGAAACTTGTAGCATCAAGCTGCCGGTGTGACATTGGATGAGTTATTTAAACTCGCTGCACCTAGTTCTTGATCCCAGGTGCAGGTAGCAGCCATATCACAAGGTTTCTGTGACAATTTATCATGAATCAATACCTGTAAAGCACTTGGCCCAGCGTCGAGCACAGAGACAGGGCTCAGCGAGCGGGAGCTTCGTTTTTCACCATCCACCTAGCCACCTATTTATACAATCTATTTATCTAGAGTTTCATAACAAAGTTCTCCAAAATTTAGTGGCTTAAAACAACCAACCTTGCCTGACCAGGCGGTGGTGCAGTGGATAGAGCGTCGGACTGGGATGCGGAAGACCCAGGTTCGAGACTCCGAGGTCGCCTGCTTGAACACGGGCCCAACTGACTTGAGCAAAAAGCTCGCCAGCTTGGACCCAAGGTCGCTGGCTCCAGCAAGGGGTTGCTTGGTCTGCTGAAGGCCTGTGGCCAAGGCACATGTGAGAAAGCAGTCAATGAACAACTAAGGTGTCACAACAGCAACGAAAAACTAATGATTGATGCTTCTCATCTCTCTCCGTTCCTGTCTGTCTGTCCCTATCTATTCCTCTCTCTCACTCTCTCTCTGTCCCTGTGAAAAAAAAAGAAAAAAAAAAAACACGAAAATACCAACCAGTCTTATCTCACACAGTTGCTGCGTGCGGGTCAGGAATTTGACAGCAGCATGCCTGTGTCTGGCTCGGGATTCTCACGAGGCCACAGTAAGGATGTCAGTTGGGCCACAGTCATCTGCAGACAGGACTGGGGCTGGAGGACCCGCTTCCAAGGTGGCGCTCTCACATGGAGGGCAAGTGCATGCTGGCTGGTGGGGGAGGCCCCAGGTCCTCACCATGTGGGCCTTTCCACCTCACCCCTCTCCCGGCCTAGGCACTGTTTCCTCTGCCTAGAACACCCTTCCTCCCTGCCCTTTCTGTGGCCTCAGTCGAAACACCTCGTCCTGAAGAGGCCCTCCCTCTGATCACTGTTATATGCTGCCCTGTTTGTTTGCTTCACAGATTGTGTCTGGTGGTATGTTTTTTGGAGTACACGGTGTTGTATTTTGTACTCACAGCAGACATACATACTCATGGAGTCATACTCAACTCTGGGAGCGAGAACTGGGATTTTGCTCACTGTTTTGTCCCTGATGCATCCCACAGTCTTGCCAGCCTCTGAGAGGGTCCCCAGCATCCCTTGCCTCCCAGTACTCACACCTTTGTGTTGTCCCCTCCCCCACTGAGCAGGGTGGACCTGTGTCACCAATAAGATGCTGCATAAGTGACTGCAGTGTGACTTTCAAGCCTATATCATAAAAAACATTGTGGCTTCTGCCTTGCTGTCTTGGGTCACTTGGTCTGGGGGAGCCAAGGAGGGAGAGTAGGAGGAGCAGAAGCAGAAAACAGGGCCCCTGCCCTTTCCAGGCTCAGGCCAAGTCTCCCCTCCTTTCCAGGGTCTATCCTAATTTGTCCCCTCCAATCCTCTCCCGACCTTACACACAGCTGTCCCCAACCCTCAGAGAACACTTACTGTAAGTATCTCTCCATGATAGTACTTATGATTCTGACAGTGGCTATGTTTATGGAGTCCCACCTGTATTCCTGCATCTCTCTTTCTTTGTCTCTCTCTCACACACACCATCTAATTGAAACCCCACAATAACCTAGCAAGGTAGATATTATAGCACCCATTTTGCAAATGAGAATCGTATCAGAGAGGTTAAGTAATTTGCCCAAAGTCACACAGCTAGCAAGAGATAGGATTTTACCAAAATAGCTAATATGTGGAGAGTGTGTGCACCAGTGCCTGGCACTGAGTAGGCGCTCAATGAATGCTAGCCACTCTTTTTGTTAATTTCATCAGCTGGCTGCGGAACCCATGCTCCTCCCGGGGCCTCACTGATTCATCTTGTCCAGTTTCTATGATTTGTTTGTCAGCCTCCCTGGGATGTGGGACCTTGCATAGCAGGAACCAGGTCTGGTTGGTCTGTGGGTCCTCAGCACCCCTCATAGGAAGGGCAGGCACAGAGTGGGTATCAGCAATTACTTAATGAATAAATGAAGGCAATATTATCATGCTCCCTGAAGGCAAGGACTATGTTTGCATCTAAGAATCATGGGTTTTCTCTAGCGATGTTTGTCCCTAAGGATCATGGGATTTCTCCAACCAAGGCTGTCCCTATGACTCATGGGATTTCTGTAGCCATATTAGTCCCTAAGAATCATGAGATAGTTTTAAGGAGGAGCAATGGTTATTGCTTCAGCCAAGAGAGTCCACCTCTCTTCCCAGCCTGCCTTCTCCTGTCCTCAGGAATCCCACCACAGTCAGTTTCTACCAGCCACATTCTCTCCTTTGCCCTGAGTTCTAGGCCCTCCTAGGCCAAATCTGGAGCAAGTGTCCTCTGCTCTGGTCTTCTGTGACTTACCCATAAATGGACCTGGAGCTCCTATATATACCTGCAAGGGGCTGGGCAGGGGACAGGCCTCCTCTGGCATGTGGTGGGGGCCTGGGCAAGCCCACCCCTCCTGTGGGCCTCATTGTTTTCACCCTCCACAAAGTCCCAGAGGCTAGACCTGCTTAGGGCAAGCCTTACCTGCTACTGTCAGTCCAGCCACCTGGGCCAGTCTGCCCCACATCACCCCCAACCCCCGATTGGTTGGGTGTGTCATTCTCTATCAGAGCCTCAGCTTCCTTCAACCAAAAAATGAGGCTGGCTATGTTGATCACTTTTAGCTTAGCCTCATCCATTCGCTACAAGGATCCTGCTGGGTGGAGAATGAGGAAGTTTTGTCAGTACCTTTCCCAGTGACTTTGTGGTTCTGAGGCTCCCAGGGGGAAAGTGGCATGTCTCCTAAGGGTCACTAGGTGGCGCAAGCAGGTCACCCGTCTTCCTAAAGGCAGATCGTGGGAAGAATTCCACCCCAGAATAAACACACACACACCCCAGGACAAGAGCCTCCCACCACAGACAGACCAGCAGGAAGAGGCAGTGTGTGCTCGGGTTAAAGACAGGTTTTAGGGTCAGGCAAACTTGAACTTGGAGGCTCCATGCAAGGCCCTCTTCTTAGTGAGTGTCTTGGGTCTCTGCTTGGCAATTAAGTCTCTGGGTGACCCTGCCCATGTCATAGGACCTAAAATTTCAGGATCTCTGTCTGTGAAATGAGGTAACAGCCTCTTTTCCAGGGCATCATAGAGACCCAGTGGCACTGGGTGTGTAAAATGTCCATCCTGCCCCCTTCCTGGCCCACCCAGAGCGGGACTCGATGAGCACTGTCTGTCACTAGTCTCCAAGTCTCCCCTCGGAAGAACCTTGGGCCAGATGCCCAGAGATCTGGGTCTGCATTTGGCAAGTCCCTTCCCGTCCAGGTCCTCTGCTGGCCTCAGCCAGCCCTGAGAGACTTGGCAGTGTCATGGAAAACTAAGGGCTTGGGAATCAGGCAGACTTGGGTGTGAATCCTGCCCACTTCTTTTCTTCCCAGCTGTGTGATTTGGGGCCTCTTGGGGCCCGTATGAAAATTAACTGATTATTTGTAATTATTTGTTCGAAGTCTGTCTTCTTGGCTCTGCTGTAATTTTCATGAGTGCCTGGATCATGTGCATGTAGCTCTCCCACACAAACTCAGTCCAGTGTCCAGCACGTATACACTCACTCAACACTGGTAGCAAGCGCTGTGTTCAGAGTTGTCCTGCGTTATCTCTAACAGCCCTCAGTTATGATCTCTATCGTGCAGGTGAGGAGACGGGACCAGCGAGGTTAGGTCCTTGCCCAAGATTACGCAGCTATGAAGTGTCAGAAGCTGGGATTTGAAACTAAGCCCCCTGACGGATCTGTGCCGACAGATGTACTGAATTGAATAACGGCCCTCCAAAGCAATCTGCACCCTAATCCCTACAACACTTCCTTGGCTACGGGAACATTGCCGATGTGATTACGTTAAGGATCTTGAGATAGGAACATTATCCCGGATCATCCGATGAGGCGGTGTAATTGCAAGGATCCTCGTAAGAGGGAAGCAGGAGGGCCAGAGTGGGCAGAAGCGGAGGGAACAGAGGAAGCAGGGGAGACCTGGCTGGCCATGTGATGTCGGGTGACGACAGCATCCATTCTAGAAAAGGCAAGAAATGGCTTCTCCCCTGGAACCCCGCTGACACCTTCTGCCCAAGGAGTTTGAGGTTAGGCTCCTGACCACCAGAACTGCAGGGCAATAAACGTGTTGTTTTAATATACCATGTTTGTGGGGATTTGTGGCAGCAGCAATAGGAAAGCAACACACAAATGAGATCATGTCCAAAAGGCAGCTGGCATACAGTCGGAGCTCAATAATGCTCTTTCCTCCCCAGCCCGAACCCTCCTGTCTCCAGGGCAGGTCCTGGGGTGGCTTGGTTTGTGCTTTTGGGCTCCAGCCCTGGGCTGCTCTGCCACGTCATCCAGTGCAAACCCATTTTCTGGTGAGGAATCCGAGACTTGGAGTTTCCCAGGAGAACTGCAACCCCAGCCGCAAGCTGACAGGATTCGAGCTTGCCGGTGGAACCCCCAGAGTTTGCCTTTATGCAAGGCCCTCCCCCACCCCTCAGGAGCCAGCTCCTCCTATCCATCCCCAGCAGACAGGCCAGCGAGGTCTGGGAAAGCCACTTTGGGAGCAGCCCAGCTGTGGAGGAGGAATTAAAGAGCAGCTCTTTGGTGGCCTTCGGCCTGGGAAAGCGCTAGACTTTCCTGTCCCCACCCCCACCCCCTGACTCCTCCCAGAGGCCCAGTCAGGACAGCTGTGAGAAGTCCCCTGGAGACAGCGTCTAGTGGAGCTCAGCAGAGAGAACCACCTAGAAAGGAGGGACTTGATCTTTAATATCGACCTAGTGAGTGGTATTGTCCTGGGTTACCCTGAACCAAGCCTGGGGCCCTGGGCTTGTCTGGGGGACCACGGACCACAAGCCAGGCACGTGGGGGCACAGTAGCACCATAACTCGGACACAGTTGTTACACAAAGCACTCAAACCCACCATCATCCTCGATCCTTAACGACAGCTTTGCAAAGGTGAAGCTGCTTGCTACTGTGCCATTTTACAGATGAAACCAAGGCTCAGAGGCAGGAAGGGACTTACCCAATATCAAGGTCCCATGCTGGCAGCACTGGGACTCTGCTAACTCCATGGGCTCCAGTGGGATGACCCTGGACCTAACTCTGGCACATTCTGGTCCCAGCTTTGCTGTGGGACCGAGCAAACGCCCTCTCTGAGTTTCTGCTCTCTTCTCTGTAAACTAGGAGATACAAAACTGTGTCTGCCCCACGGGGCACCCTGAGGAACGTGTGGGTGAGCCCTGTGCCTGGCACACCATAAACATTCCATCGCTGCTTGCTTTCGTCATGATCACACTACAGCTGTTGGATAACCTCACGTAATACTGTAGCACTGTGTGCTGGGATCTATTTTTAAAAAATTCAACTAAGACAATTTGAAGATCTAATTGGTTTTATGAATCAATTTATGAATTGGGCAGCATTTCAATCTAGCAAACAAAGAGGCACTCTCAGGAATTATAGAAAATGTAAGGTTGTTATAGCATGAAGGGTGGGACAAGGAGGTCATTAGGAAGGAAGGAAGGAAGGAAGGGAGGGAGGGAGGGAGGGAGGGAGGGAGGGAGGGAGGGAGGGAGGAAGGAAGGAAGGAAGGAAGGAAGGAAGGAAGGAAAGAGGGAGGGAGGGAGGGAGGGAAGGAGGGAAGAAGGAAAGAAAGAAAGAAAGAAAGAAAGAAAGAAAGAAAGAAAGAAAGAGAAAAAGAAAGTTCATCACAGAAAAGTAAGCCTTCAGGGTGATGATAGCCTCTCACTGGCTGAGCTGCAGTGGTTTCATTAGCTGAGCTTATTGCCAGGCAAGAAAAAAAGCTTCCCTCCTTTGTCGGATAGTCAGCAGATACAGCTCCTTGTTGGGAAGGCAGGGTATGTCTCTTCCTGTTTGGGATAACCGGTGATGAGTGGTCAGGTCTGAGAACTTTCTCTGCAGGCTGCCCCAGCTTCAATCTTAGCTGAGGCTGCCTTATTAATTTTCACAGAACCCAACACAAAAGTCCCTGCCCATGGGACTGACATTCTGGTCCTGGGGGAAGGCAACCAATAAACAAAATAAGTGCATCAAAGAGTGTGTTAGTGCTGACTGGGGTGACAGGGCCTGCTGGGGTGAGGGGCAGGCGGTGTGATTTAAACGTGTTGTGTAGGACCTGACACAGTGACCAGGTGGTTCTCTGGGGGAGGGCTGTGCGAGCCAGAGCAAGGTGGGGCTGCCCAGTGTGTTCAAGCAGCACTGAGAGGTCCCCGTTGCCCGGGGAAGCAAGCGATGAGGCAGCAGCAGGAGGAGAAACCAGAAAGGTGGTGGAGTTAGAGCAGAGCTGAAGATCACGGTGGCCACTGGGCGGACTTCAACTTTCACTCGAGTGAGGTGGGGAGCCATCCCAAGGTGTCCTCATTGTCAGCTAAACCCTCAAAGCCCATCCCCACTCTGCGGCCCCGCCCCCTCCACATGACGCTCCTGGAAATCTGTGATCCTCATAAGGAGTCAGCACTAACAAGGACCTGGAGGTGATTTGGCTTCAATTACAGGTGAAGCTATGAGGCTGGAGAGGGAAGGAGCTTGTCCAGGGTCACTTAGTGCATCAGAGGCTGTCGGCAATCAGCCCAAGGCTCCTCCCTCCCAGAACAGGTTCTTCCTGCCGCAGAGCTCTCAGTGAACAAGACGTTTTGTTCTTCCAGCTATCCAAAGAGTCCCCAGGGACACATTCTGGTTTCCCTTTGCCAAAGCCTCTCCAGCTAAGGGTCCCTTCCAGGCTGTGGGGCTTCGCCATGTCTGACAGAAGCTGTGCCCTTCTTGGGCAGCTCTCCCGCTGCACTTGGCATTGAGGAGTATGTGTGCATATGCGGGTTGGGCCCCTGTGCTTGTCCTTTTCCCAGTCATCTTGCTCAATGGGGTTTCAACCCAAACACAGAAACTGGGATACAGAAGCAACTGTTCACTGCACCTCATCCAGGGTTGCCCTGTTGAAGCAAGAAGCTTCTGACCTTTCTTTCTGCACCTTCCTGTGGACCTCCACGCCAGTTCTGGAGCTGCCACTACCTGTTCCTCAGCTCCTATTCAAGGGGAAGGAACGACTACCATCCATCCACTCTCTGGTCTTCCATACACCCTCTTCTCTATCTTCCTGCCCCATGGTTCATTCATTTACCTTTTCATCCACCTACCCAAGTACCCCATCCATCCATCTATCTATCCATCCATCTATCTATCCATCCATTGATTGGAATAGCCACCTGTCTGATTACTGTTGGTCCATTCTCCCATGTATACAACCCATTAATCTAAACCATCCATCCATCCAGTCCATCCATCCATCCATCCATCCCACTC